>LJIJ01000263.1:2500-158529 GCA_001718145.1 Orchesella cincta | reverse complement strand
GATGTGAAATTCAGCAACGGAATAGAATGCATAAAAATGCTCCTCACTTCCATGGAAAATTAATGCATTTTTCATCGCATTAATGCTGTACTTAAATATAAAGATAGGTGGTAGGATCGCCTTTAAAATTAAACTTTGCATACTAAACTCTACTAGAGAGTTTAAAGCTATCCTGGCTAAGGATCGACAATTGTGAGGTTACTTAGGGGTGTTAGATGCGTTCGCAAATGAATGACCCAAAACCTCTCCAGGTTCTTTCTAAATAGCTTGCTCGCTAGTAGAGAATCATGTTGTTCTTATATGTAAATAGCCCCGACTGGGTGCAATGCTAAAAATGTATGCAAAGTAATGATGGTAATAAAGTGAGAAATACACAATAGATTGCTTTTGGCTTTCTATATGACTCTCATTCCACAAGGGATTTACGGATGTTGAGGAAGTGGGAATCTGACAAAGTCAGCTACTTCCACAATGAACTTAACTAACGTTATGAGGAGCGAGCTCAACCCACAAAGTAGACTAGATCAAATGCAAATGGCAAGGATCTAAGGGTCAACTTGAACCATGTTAACCTGGAGTTAGCTCAACAGGAGTCACTACGCATGTCTGGAGCGAACTCGCAGAGCTGCCACAACCTCTAGCCAAAACTAGGAAGTATCTGGTTCAAATCGGAAATACAACTGCTGTCGACTTCCACTTTTCCTGCCCTTTATATAGGAGCTGGCTGAGTTGGAAGTTGAGTTGAGCATCGAGAAATGCTCAACCTCAGTCTAATTTCATCCACTGTCCATTTTACAGACAATGGGAACTCTTAGTCAAATCATTTTGACCCAAATACAAGCACAGAAGTGCTTATCATTCTGCATAAAAGCAAAAGTAAAAAGAGATTTACGTAAAACTTGTAAATCGCTGAGTAACGATGACCTAACATCCAGATTGTCGGGAAACGCAAGACCAGGCCTAATCCGATACCTCATAATAATGGCGGATGATGAAGATTTGCCCTAGATTTAAGGACCTTCAGTCCCACTTTAAATTAGCATGCACTTTGCAATGCTCTGCATGCCTAATGATTTAGGCATATGAAGCCAAAAAGCATTAGTCTTATGGCGATTCACCTGGTAAAAAGGCCAGCGGAAGCTGACCAGAGCATCAGTTGTTCTATAAAGTTTACCAGTACCTGCTGAGAAGGTTCATTCTCTCTGTGGACGGAATTTCCCGGTTGAGCTATGCTCTCGGATGTTTTCCAGAAACATTAGCTTTAATATAATAGTTTTTAAGTAGTTTTAAGATTTCCAGAGGTTCTAACCTTTGATGAACTTATTAGTAAGAAGAAGCTTCCTGGACTGGAAACGTTCCTTACTATTTATTTTAAGGAGAATTACCGATTGATGCGAATACGCGCTCGGATGATTTCTCATCTTACCCTGGGTTTTCCACCTGAGGTTTTCTGTTCCCAATTCGGATCCTTTCCGATTGAACAATCTTATTTCTTTACACCAAAAATACTCTTTTCGTTGCGCATACATTTTATTTACATATTAGTTTTATACACCGATCGCTCATTATCCTACATTGCAAGACCAACCATAGTCTTATAGTAAAAAGAACCTTCATATATTAAGCACCTCTCACAGGGACTTAACAAGATGTGCATATGATGTAAGTATACAGAACAGATAATATTCGATGCGTATATTTTCTAGATTTTATACGCAGTTAAAAGTAGTGGTAGGAAATAAAATTACTTTTGTTACTATACAGACTTTCTTGAACGCTGTCAACCTTATATCCTTTTCTATGGAAGGAAAAGGATTTATTTTTTACCCCTTGTAAACACACGAGAATAAGTATGCCACGTTTTCCATCGCACTCTCAAGTCCATTTCCACTCTGTGGCATCAGTCAGAAAGAAAGCGTATGGATGGATAATACAACTATATTTTTATCTTTTGTTTTTGGAAAATCAACCATCACATTGACCAAATCACATATACTTTTCCGGAAGTGAAACCACCACAGACTGCTATGTTCAACAACGAGTAATTGGATAACCCTATCTGTCTAGGACGACGAAATCGTAATAGCAATGATTTGAAGATTTTGCAGTGGCTCAATTTGATTTGAGACAGAATTAGCTTCAATCCTAGCTGTCCACTGAACTGAGCTGTTTGGTCCACTTGTACTACTACTAGCTGTTTCTACCGTTGTGCTTGTGACAAAACGGTAGAGGATTTTTGTTTTGCATCATGTTGTGGCTCTAAATTGTCCGTGTGGTTGAAGTTGTACATATGCTAAAGACTGGTTGGTGGAAACATTGAACCACGAGTGGAACGAGATGGGAATTGCTTGCGAAGCCGCTCGTTTGTCTTGACTGATGGCCACTACGTTACGGCTGATCTCTTGATGTATGTCCCTAGTAAGGAGTGATTAATGTCAGACAATAAGTTTCCTTTTGTTACCTCTCCATCTATTTTGGTATGTGTATGTACGATATGCATGAGAGAGAAAACAAGAGATTTATATTTATTATGTGTGGCTCTCTTTTTAAGCTTCGGGCTGAACTAGTGTATATTCTATTCGAGACAGCTCAGAGCAGAAGCTATTTGCCGTTGTGATTTTGGATTTTATGCATGTGGGTGCCTTTTGTGTGTGTGTCTGGTTTTAGTTTTGTGTTGCTCTATATCGATCGTGGGGAGAAAATGGAAACAAAAGGAAGGAAAAGAATATGTACTACGTATGCCTGAATAATACTATAAACTTATGTTTTATACTCGCCTTTCGCTTTTAATCTCTTCTTATTCTACTCATCAAAGTCAACCTTGCACACAGGAACGAGTGAGGATGAGGACGGAGGATATCTTGTGCAAAAGAAGGCATTTCTTCGCCGCTGTAGTAAAGTCATATTGGATTGAATTCTTCTTTGAACTTGACAGGGATAAAGTTGGTGGGCATTAGCATCATGTGTGCATGCTTTTTCATTTACACATTTTCCTTTCGTTCCCCTCGAGTGGCGAGGGAATAAAGTGCTCTCCCTGTTCTTCAGCGGATTTCTTGACACCTTTTGATACAAAATGTACACATACTTATGCCCAGTTATAAAAAGCTTTATACGCGCTCCTGATGCCGATGGCAGAATAAAGCACAAAAGTTGTGATTCGCCATGTTCGCAACTGTGTGAAGGAACAGTATGTCCTTCTCGTTTCATGAGAGACGTGTTGTTGATAAAAGGAGATGTGACGTGTTTGATTCAGCATGGTCATGTTCTAAGAATGCTTGATCAGTTTTCAGTTTATGAATTGCAAATAAGATATGAAAACGGGGACGTTTAAACATAAATCATCGTCTCTTTTGTATTCAGCAGCATGTTCCCTTCTCCGCATTTATAATCACAATCACTTTCTGCTGCTCGTCTTCTGTGAAAGTATCTGTTTCATCTCTTGATCACGTTCAAGAACTGAAATGACCAATGTGGCAAGGAGAAAAAAAGGAAAGAAAAATTGTCATGTGTTTAGTATCCTGGTCACACCTTTGAACCGTCAAAAAATGGTGACAAGGGTACAGGCCCAGGAAAATGGAACCGCTTTTTATTGGCTTCGTTTTGGAACTAGCAATTCACTTTAGCATCGCGGTACAAAGTGCTTTTTTCGTGTCGCTCGCAAATTATTATGCTACTAGAGTCCTCCCGTGTGGTATCGCAAATCGTCACAAGTGAATGACGGTGATATCGACATGTTATATATACTATTATGTAGTTGAACAGCAGTTATACTTTCGGTAATGGGTGAAAGGTTATTGTCCCTCTAGTTTGGCACAACGGAAAAGAGAGCCATATCTGAGAGTTATTTATGCGTAGATCACCTACCAGCTCTCATTGCTTTTCTTTTCATCATTTTTTCTTCTTCCTATCTTCAAAAGTCGGTTGCTGTGAAATAATGTAATATTGCTTGTGTGACGAGTTATTTTTTTCCCATTCTATTTTCGATGGGTTGGAAATAATCAAGATGATGTACAACTATGAAGTAAAGGGAGACGTTAAAAAAGTGCTGCAGTGAGTGAGTAAGCTGCGATCTCATGTTTTTTAATGATCAATGATTCGAGCATTCCTAAGCCCACGGGAGGTCTTCGTTCCTATACACTTTTGTTAGTATATCAGCACCTGATATACCTATAGATTGTCATAGGAAGTAGCGAAATATATGTGTTATCGTAAGACGTACATGTTTTTCTTGGCGCATCACATCTCCCATCTCGTACTCGTCTTGCCATTTTATTCTCACTAGGCCATTTCAATCTATTGTTGCACGGAGCAGTTTCGGCATGTTATTCTTTTTGATTCCAGCTGGGAAATGGGTTTAATGGAGCTTAAAGCAAAAAGGAAGAAAAAAAGTGTGCATGTATGCGCTACACGTATGTATATGGTTCGAAGTTGGGTTTTGTGTGTAATATCCCTTCAGGCCTCTTTACTAACTCAATGTTCTTGCCATTTACCGGGTTTGTCGATGTTGATTATATTCTTCCCATATCCGTCCACAGACATATGCTCATTCTTTTCCGAATGTCGGATGTAAATTTGGAGATATTGACATATAGTTCAAGGTATTTTTTTTTGAAGAGAAGAAGAGGTCATTTCAAGGTCTTTCTGTTTTCCTTACAACTTGAATGATTAAGATCGCAATGAAGATTGGCAGAGCTAGACAGCTCGTAAAATCTAAAGAATAATCAAATTGCTTCTCTTTTCAATCTTTGTCGTTTTGATCCAGATAATATTATTGCTTTTTTTGTAAGCAGGCTCATTGTGTTCTTATTTCTATCAATCGACATTCACACGAAAGAGTAATAATATAGGATTGTCATGAATATGCATTGTACATATGTCTATATATTTCTTTCGTGTTTATTGACGATGATGAGATTCTACAAATCCAATTCAGCAAAATGAGCAATTACATTCCGTTCCGTGAAAGGAAATGTAGTGGAAGCAAGCAAGTTTTTCTGCTTTGCTGACTTCTGAAGAAGTCATTCCTCGGTCGTGTCGTGTCATTTTCAATTTAGGGTTGGTAATTCATTGCTTTATTTACTGTAGTGGATGTGTGTAAAAGTATGTATGGTGCTCGTGTAATTTTCGTGTTTTATTTATCTTCATCACGCCGAATAATATGATTGTGAAGGAAGATTGGAGCAAAAGACGTGAGAAGGAAGGATTGAATGAATTAGAATACAATGGATTTCAATAATCCGAAGCTGAGAAGAGACATGCGTATGGATGGATGACGATAAATTTTCTTGAACAAGTTGGAGTTGCTCCATTATGCAGGGAAAGAAAGAGCCAGAAAAGAGCTCTTGTATTTTTGTAACAGTACGGCTATGTAAATATTAATTAAGTTGTCAAAAGGGATTTTCAATTGACAGGAACGGCTCGTGAGAATTTAACTTTTGCTCACATTTTTTTTCTCCAAAGGATTAAAGTTTTAAATGGGGAGTGTCGAATTTAAGTCGAGGATCGTGAAAATGATGAACTTTTGACATTAATTCATAATGATTAAGGTGTAAAAGGTATTGAAGGATGTATATTTTAAAAGCGATTTTAAGAGCACGTACTATCCGATGAGTTTGCACATGACGAAGCCACGTTACACACGTGACGAGATGAAACCATATAATGGTATTCATTGTTGAATAGGGTAATCCTTATAAGATGCATTGTTTTAAGAGGGATCTTCGTATTGTCCTACACAACGAAAGGATGAGTAATGGACCACCTGGTGGGGTATATTGACTCAGGAAATAAATCCTCGTGTTCAAGAACAATGGGAATTGAACTTGATACTTTATGAATGGTGTGAATTAGCATGTAAGAGAGATGAAGTATGAAGAATGGCTAAATGATTATGATTACGCTATGCAAATTTTTAATGCTAATCTTGAGACAAAACAAGGCTTCGGTTTCATAAGTATGTTCTTATACCTGATTTTTTGCTCAACAACCAACAATGTGAATCACACAGTTCATTAATGTACCGCCTGACGTGCGCTTATAAATGGTACTGAGCAAAACCAGAGTTTATATGTGACAATAATTAATTTTGTATGTGGTTTTTTACTTGTTACGTGCGTTATTAACGTTATGCGTGTCAACGCAAAAATCAAATGTTTGATCATCAAAAGGAAGATCAATAGTATTGGCATTTATCATCTTTTCTAATACTCGTCATCAGCTTAAACTAAATTTTTTTTACCGTGACTGCTTGTTAATGAATTCCTTCATTCAAAGTTAAAATTTAAGCTTCTAAGTGTCCAGGTCTTTAACCTGTGTTACATAGCTGTTGATTCGAGTTATAGCTTTAAATATAGTCTGTGCATTACAGCTACGTTACTTTTCCAAACAAAATTTTACCCGTATTTGCGAATTTTAATGGGGTTTACTACGGTCAAATTTTGTTATCGATTATAGTTAAGGGAATTTCTATTATACGACAAATCTGTTTTGGATCGAACTATGAAAGGCTCATTGGTGGGATGTTTCCGTAATCTAGATATATTTCTTTTGTCGTTGCATTTTGCTAACTGTACTATGGTAAGGCAGGCATAATGATGATGACACTTTCCGATTACCTTTCACACCCGATCTGACACTCATTACTGTCACCGCCAACAAGAAACGGTACCATAAACGATGTCACTGAGCCAAATGCCATTACTTACGGCAAGTGTTACTGCACCTAATTATCGTACATATTTTAGAAGCTGGGATTTTGTGAGGTAAAGATAAATTCAAATGCAAGAATTGGAAAAGAGGGGAAATAGTCAAGGAAAGCAAAATGTTTTTGATTGTCCTTTTTACTGAGTAGTCCTTTGAAGAATTCCAACTTTTCTTCTGATTGGAAATTCATGTATTAGTCTTCAAAAGAAAATGTAGGGAAACATGAAATGACAAAACTTTTTCATCTTCTTCCACTGAAAGTAATTAAATTAGGGTCGATTGAACTCCACATTCAACATCCTTCTTTTGTGTTCAAGTGGCGAGGCAAAGCAAAGTGAGGAAAATTTTACAAAAGAAAAAGTGCCCTGCATACACAAACCCAAAAATAAAGTTTTCTTTCTTTTGATAGTAATGGAACTACTCTCTCTTCTTCGTCTTGCTCCTGTTTTGATTGACAGAAAGGAAATGATAGTGCCGTGGTGGTATAGAGATTGGGGAAAATTTGAGATTGTGCAGTCAGTATAGTCCCATTCAACACCCACTGCATTCCCGATACATAACTTTCACGGGTTCATGACGATGAAACAACAATATTTTGATAGTGGTGACGGTGTTGCTACCTTCTTCCACATTCTTTCTGTCATTCTGTTCCAGTTTCGTTTTTGGCAAACATTCTACAGGGCAGGAAGTAGAGGAAAGGAAAGATGGGTTCTTTTGTGTCGTTTTTTTTGTTAGGAACGAGAGGGAGAGGATGAGATTGGAAAACAGTAAATCACTTTTTTTGAGATCACAAAAAAGAATGGAGATATATATTGTGTAATGTATATATGTGCCAGTAGAACTAAAATCACATTCTTCCTGTTGTAATGAAATTGAGATCTTTATTTACAGAGTTTTATACGCTTAGCGATTCTTGGAACTTTCAAGTTGGAAGTAACAGTAGTTGTGCTTATCGATGCATGAGGAATGTGCAAAATCAATGACTGCACATGGCACACGTGCTACACTCGTTATAATTTTAGAAATATTTGCTTCATATATCCTCTGTGAGAAGGAAACGTACTTCTCATCAATATTACATTAGTATTGTTACAGCACACTTCCGGCTACCCTAAAGAAAAACATTCATATAAGCACGTTCTTACAATGTGCCCTATTGTAGGGTGTATAAAACAAGGAGCCATCTAATGCAACCTTGAAATTATGCCGCTTCTTCTTCCGCAGACATAAGTTCATTAAAGATTAGATTGTCCGGTTTGTAGATTAGAGCAAGCTTGAGAAGCAAGAAGCGGCTTACTGTCTCAATTTCAAGAACATTCATCACCCACACTAAACTGTCACCAGTCAGTATCCAGCAATTGGTTGTGTGTTTTTATCTATGTCGATCGATTTTTGAAAACTCACTGATAAAAATGTGAAAGTTGGGGTAGGAAATATTGATTTGTCTTCAAGTCTATCCAATGTAATTTTATCTTCAAGATTTTGAATTCAACCCGTTGTTTTTGCAATTATAGGAAGTATGCAATTTTTTGAAAAATATATGGTTTTTCCGTCTAATTTCCTTCATTCTAACTAACGTGACGATATAATTTGCTCAAAAATCTGTAAGTGGTGTATGAAAAGAAGTGCAGTTAAGCGGCTTTTTATTTTTATTATCCTTGCGCAATTTTCGGGAGAATTCATTCACATGTTTGCTGGCTCACTTAAAAATTGCTTATGCTGTACAATGTACAACACATTAGAAAGATTAAACCAACTATAGGGACTCGCGAGAAAAAGTAATACTCAGAGTTTCCTGGAATCACTACGGCACTCGAAGGAGAAAGCTGAAAAACTGTATTTTTTACTCTCACTGTAGCTTACTCGTTTGTGTGGCTTTTTGTGAAAGTGTGAGATTGGAATGTGTATGCAATACAAGTTACAATCCCTGTACATACTATACCTCTTCCTTTAGGGACTCACTGTTGTGAAATCGGAGTAGATAAACATGTTGGCAAAGTTAAACCTAGAGGGATGATGAGATGCGATTGCAGAAATAATTTGTAGAATCACTTTTTAAATGTTTAATGTAATGGAAGTTAGGAAATAAAACGGGAATATATCTGTATACAAGTTTGAAATGAGTAGGAATAATAGAGCAACTTTAAGGGGTAAATGACCATTTCATCGTCATCTAATATGCTGTACGATGGCTCGTCCACTGTTTGTTTGCTTGTTTGTGTTCTGTGTTTGGATAAGCAGAATGCGTTCAATGCTATAACCTTTCCAGTAGCAGTCCTATCCTGACTACCAAGTAAAAAACCGCTTTACGGAGACGAGGAAACGAAATGGAAATAGAACCACTGTACGTATTCTGGTAACTACCGTGAGCAGCATAACGAATGAGCTTGGAATGTATATGTATTCGTATGTCCCTTGGAAATGTTCTTTTTCTCACTCATTCATTCATGTTTCGTGTCCAAACGGGAAGGAGCAGACAAACCAAATAAACGGGAGCCCTCTCATTTCAATACTTTCCCAAGTCACATTTGCATTCAGTCGGTAATTTCTTCTCACTTTATCTTGAACATATGTTATGAAAATAGAAAGTTGACGGAGAAAGTGGTAAAAATATTCGGTTGTCACGTGTGAAGATGTGAAAAGGGATGAGACGTCTCTAAAAACAAGGGAAATCATGTTGAACGAATGTTTAGACGTGAAAGCCTGAGACTCTGGGGTAAACTACGTTTTGTTTTCGTGCTTCTTTGTCTTATCCTCTTTCTTGAGCGAGAAAAATATTTGTATTCTTCGCAGTAGAACAATGACGAAAGGCGACGTCGAACCGACATTGTAAAAGGATGGAAATAGAAAGTAGATTGAGAATTGGCTTAGAGATATAAAAAAGCGAAAAAGGAGAAAGCTCAAAGCAGATTGCTTTTCATTTCACATAATAGAAGAATGTTATTTTATTCTAAAAAAGGAAACTGGTTACATGAGATACACGTTGTCAATTCTATCCTCCAAGAATAGACAAAGTAATCCTGAAACGATGAACAACACTTTCCCCTGTGTACATACTCTAGCCTAGCCTTCCTGTTCTTATCCTCCAGACTGATATCGATCAATTGTTGTATGCGTGAAAGCACTGCAGCAGAAAACACATTTCGATATCACTTTTCTTTCTTCAGTCAAATGAATAATGCTTTTTAGTAAATTACAACAACTTTCTCCTCTTGATCCTCTTTTCTTTTCCACATACAAAGTCATCCGCTTCAGTTTTTTCTGGAAGAGACAGAAAGAAAGCGAAAGTTGTTTTTTTTGTTCAGCGTTGAGATGAGGGCTTCTTTTGGTTCATGCTTTCATACTCTTTCCGGTTAGCCAGAAAAAGGCGCAGCGTTCTTGTCGTAATCAGCAATGTCTTGGAAAAAGCGGTGGGAAGCAAGGCAGTGGTGATGATAATGATGTTGCACGTCCTTGTCTGCTACACATGCAGCATTCTACGTGCTCATGTAGTTGTGGCGAGATAGGAAACGGAAATCCTTATCATTTAGTCATTCTCCAGCCGTGGAACTACGTGATTCTTTGGATTGCTCATAGGCAAAAATATAGAAGCATGTGTGTACACAACATTGGATAAAGTAAATACATGAAAAAACGGTGGGAATAGAGATCAGGACAGCACATTTTTATTGTTATATCTCTTTTAAATCTTGTTACAAAAATATAAAAATCTTCTGAATTCTGAATTAATATTTACGTAAGTGCAGGCTGTAGGAGCAAGCATAATATTCTACATTTTTGTGAAAGCTACTCTAAAAAACAAGAAAAAGGATGGCATTAGGATGGAATTTGATGTGTACTTGGGAACTACATATTGTCAACAGAAACACGAGAGAGAAGAGGTAATCAGAGGAAGAGAAAACTCCGGTTTTCTCCTCTTGTTAGGGAAGGAAATGGTGGAAAGTAAGAGATTAAATGTTCGCCTTTGCTTGCTTTATGTATGTCCCTTTTTTCTTAGCCTTCGTCTTATTCTTGTCCTTACTCTTGCGTGGTTGTATTGTGTGGTCTGCTTCGCAGTAAATGATAATGATGGTAACTTTAGTGGATCATTTCTGAGACTGAAGTACAAGTTTGCTTCTCGTCTTCTATGTATCTTGTATCGGATCACTTATCTTTTGTGCTGACCTCGCACTTTATATCACGTAACACTACGGATGTGTATGTACAAAACTACAGAAATCGCGATTACCTTGCAGATTCACCTTTCACGGTTGGAGGTACTACTTATATTACTATATAATGGATTACCTACAATACGGTGTCTTTTCGTTTGGCAGAAGGGTAGGTTTGATACAAGAAACTGCTAGTGATATGCTGTCCCTGTTGTTTTTGGACGTGTAACACCAAAACTTTCGCATTATATTGCAATATAATACATAAAGAAGGTTCACAAGCGACATCAAAAGACAATCAAGGGGAACGTAAGTGGATGACTGGTTGTGTGTATGGGTGTGCATGCCTTCCTTTTCCACAAAATGTGAAAGCACGAGCGCAAAATAGGATTACATATTGGATTGAATTGCAATCCTATTCACTCAAGCCACTTGCTAGGCCACCATACCACAACATTTCCCACATTGGTGTGTGCCTCAGAGAAAAAGGAGTGATGGAAAGTACACCTTGTGTGCTCCAACAAATAGACCAGAAATTGCCTGGAATGTTTCAAATCATGGTTCATGAAATACGCAATTTTGTAATAATATGTACATTGGCTGCATTTAATGTATGGAGGCAAGTACTACATATTTACATAAATCTGTGTGCGTGCTCGTGAAGTGCACCGGTTACGCTCCAAAAAGAACGTTTTACACACTCGCGTTTTTTTATTCAGAGGCAAATATGTGGATGATAAAATAACACTGCTTTGTTATTGTCATAAAAATGGAATGAATCTGGTATTGCTGTAGTTTAAACTTCATTACGTCATCCACTACACACAATAGAGCAAAAGGAAGGTTGATTCCAGTTTGTTGCTTTTCTTTGGTTAAACTTTAATTATTTTAATTGCCCACGGCCGTTTTGGTGGGGAGTGTAACCATAAAATGGGAAAGTGCTTCTGCAACGCCAACAAAAACATGAAATGAGTTTCTATTCCATCCATATTAAATGTAGTGTGAGCAAGATTTGCCCTTTTCGAACTTTCATAACCATTGTGGAATATGCATATTATTTCGGTGAGGCAGCAAAAATACGGTGTTGGAAACTCTCTCAGGTTTTATTTCTGGTTTGACACTTTCCTTACCAACTTTTCCCATGAATGTGTGACATACCTATATTTTGTCGACTCCTGAAAAATGTTTCTTTCTTTTTCTTAACTTTTCTTAAACAGTTTTGGCGCTGGGTTGTGTTTCATATGGTGAAGTTTCGTGTGGTGTTTCTTCATAATGGAAAGTGAAAGTTAGCAGATATACAAAGTAAAACGTATATCTTGTATCCGATCGGTCCACATCATTGTATTATTTTTGTTCTTTTTCATTTGGAAAGTATTGTATTGCTGGAAAGAGATAAGGAGAGAGAAAGGCTTACATCGCCTTTTTCAAACTAAATAATACATATTCCATTTCAGATAGTTTACTCTTTGGCCAGTTCTTTTCGGAGGCAGGCCAAAGAGAAAGTAGGAGAAAGTTAAAATTGAGAAAAGGCTATCAATTCACTTTGCCTCACACATGAACTCCTTTCAGAAGACGAGGAGGAGGGAGTCGTGACGGTGATGATGACTCTTACACTATTATCGTTATCACCCGTATCCCATTCCTATCCACATCCCACTGTTGACGGTTTGTTATAGTACGCGGTGTGGTAGTACATAATTTCCTGTTTTGTATTCCGTGATTGCCTTACACATTTCTCTTCTTCTTCTCCATCCATGTGAAAGGAACAACTGAAAATGTCAAGTCATCCAAGGTAAAAGGAAAGAAACCAAGATGGGGAAGAAAGAGCGTGCATACCTACCTCACACCAACTTACCTTTTGATTCTAGTCAAATCATAAATGCATCTTTTGTGCAAGAGTAGAAGTAGACATAGCAAATATTGGTGTGTATATTCAATCAAGTAGTTATATATCTCAAGAACCAGCAACCAGCATCATCTTAACAATGTTGGGTTGGAGTCGTCTGTGGGGGTAATGGTGAAGCAATAACGGTATAAGAAAGGGAAATTGAAATGGTTGATGACGGTGTTGACAGGAGCATTTTTATCATTTTATTTCCACCACAGTACTCTCCAGCATACGTATATGCGAAACAAGGTGGATGTTGGGTAGACTGGCATAAGTTACTTCTTGAATTCATTTTCGGGCATATAATGCTCATCCATGTACATATGTGTATTATCCTTGACTGATTTTGAAAAGACTCCATTTTCCCCACTAAAGTTGCCCTCTTATTGAGTATACATAAGGTTTAGACCAGAATCTGTATAATATTGTTCTCTTTAAGTTCATATATGACTGCTATTATGTACCTAAATGCTAATAGAAACTGGTTTGCAGTAGTGAGTCTCCTCAACTCGTATTCCGACGATGGTGTGATGTTGCCTGCGGAAAATGTTTTTTGGGATTATTATGATGGGCAGGAGAATCATGGGTTACGTTTTCCTTCAGTTCTCCTATTTTGTAGAGAGTAAGGAAAACCACTCATCCAATTTTTCTACCATTTTTTCTTCCTTTCTTTCTCTCTCTTCAGGGTAGAAAGCAGCTGGAATTGAACTTCACCATCTCCTCACAAACTGCAATATGCACAACAGATAAAATATATGTAGTTCCTGCTGCTTTCTCATTCTTCCCTGAAATATTGATTAGTTTGGTTATAGACTAGGCTGAAAAAGTGAATGAAGAAATGTCGGCTGGTGTATGGCAAGATGGAGAAACGACAGTGATAAAAAAGCATCATGTGAGTTTGGAGTATTCATGTATATCTCATTTTTCTCTTTGTGGATGATATGCATCCATTAAAGTACATCCACCTCAACTCCGCTCTTCTCTCTCGTTCTTTAGCTGTTGTTTACTTGATGTGTTATCTATACAACGGAGCTCCTGCTGAGAGGAGAGGAAAACAAGAATTTCCAATTCTTATGGATGTGGCTGGTGTGTGTATCGTCATGCTTGAAGAAAATTGTTACACTCATATTATCATTCCTTATCGTTGGATGAAAGTTAATGTAAAAGCTGTTGTTGTTTTTTCTTTTATTCTTGCTACATCAAACGTATGATAGCATTCTTCCAAGTAAATGTGCGGTGATGCATTATTAGGAATGTACTATATTATTTGTAGCCCCATACTGCGTCGTAACAAGAAGTCGAAGATAGTTGATGGCCTTGTAAATGTCCTGCCTCCTAGTCTGTCTTTACAACCTGGTTTGGTTTAGGGAAAGTAAGAAACCAATGCTATTAGCTAGGTAAACAAGTTAACGAAAGTGAAGAAAGATCTTTTGTAAGTATCAGTCCACATCATGTTTGTTGTATCTGGCTATCGATGGTCATTCCTTTTTTGGGTCGTAACATAACATATTCTGAACGCGAACGGGATGTCGGTATTTGAAAATCATTACTATTTGGAAAAGGCTTATTGAATGTCTTCTGTTCGTACATATTACCTGGCTTTTTGGGTTTGGTACAAATCGACAAGAAAGTATTTCCTCTCTGTCCTGATGCGTAAACATTCGAGTAGGATTTGGATGTTGCAATCAAATAGATTGAAAGTACAATCCTTTTTTCGTATTGGTTTTTTATGGCTGTACTAAACTATTTTAAAGCATGACGGTCGTTAAAAAAGTTTGTGATGTGATGTAGAAAATGGAGATAAATCTTTAAAACTTGTGGAATGAAAGCTCTTATAATGCCCCGTTACTGGTTTTTTTTTCGCTTACTATACTTACTTGCAAGGTCTAGTTTAGAATCGGATATTAGTGTGATCTTTAAAAAGGAAGTAGCTTTTATTGACACACTTATGTAAATTTTACCATACATGCAGTGGCATAAAGTAGAGCTGAACGAACAACAAAGTTTCATCCTTTTTGGAGGGTTTTTAATTAATATCACGTCATGAGGCATGAGCATTGAACTCCCAAAGTGGTAATTACGAGTGGAACGATTTTATAGCCCTTATAAAACATTGGTGAAGCAATCACTGTCAATTTAAAGAGGAAAACTTGCATGTTCACTTCTCTAATTGCTTGGATTCTTGTTCACTCATTTAATCTCCCCTCTCCATCTTTTGTTTCTGTTACAGGCCAAGCTCGAGACAAAAGCTTTGAAAGCCAAACGACCCGGATTCACAGATGAGCGCTACAATGAGACGTCGTACTACACGGAAAATGGTAAGCAAAAGCACTACGCATTAATTCTCTTTAGATTAAAGTCAATATTGATTAGTCCTCTCCTCATTTATTTACGACGAAAGTACTCCATGGGCTCCTCTCATGAGTGTGTACAAGTTTACCTAAGTTATGTGATATATTCCCCTATTTATTATTAGCTCCCTCTTGTGATTTGATTGCTGCTCATTAAGCTCCATAAGTTTGGAAAAATGCTCTTCATCGGCATCTCAATATGAAGCAGGATACATATGTCTTTATCATAAAACTATATAATGCATCAGGATTAAAATTAATGAATATGACTATTTACTGCTTCACTTGGATGAAGAAAAGCCTAAACGGGTTGTGAAGGTGTTGATTCCTACCGCCTGGATGCAGTAAACAAAACGTAAAGTTTATTTTGCCTTTACTTCAGTCGTGGTGTGGAGATAAGAAGCGGAGATGAGAGAGAAGGATTTGTAAGCTACCTTTATTTTGGTAATTTCATGAGCGCAGATGCATTTCACCGGGAGCTGGATGATATCAGCTTCCGAAAGTTTTGTTGGGATGAGAGCTTTTACCTCTCTGACGTGCGATATCTACTTTTCATATTTCATTAGCTGTGGCAAACACGATACACACGTTGCGGTATACTCAACTTTTGTTTGTTTGTAGTAGGTATATAAATGGAATGCATATTTAATCTATCATCGCACACTATAGTCTGGTTGAAAGTTCGGGTAGAAGAGGAAACTCATCTTCACTATATATATGGCTTTTATATCAGCATAATATGATGATACAAAAAGTTTCCATGTTGCATTTCACCGTCTTGTGGTAGACTTTGCATATGAAAAATGAAAGCAAAATATGCGGCATGGTTTTCTCCATTCCCTCATCATCATCATCTTGTTCTGTTCTATCGTATAATCGTAAGTATCTTCCTGTTTCTCCAGCAGGGTCCGCATGACATAAAGGGATTACAGCTCGTTACGTGGCCTTGTTGTTTTTCACTCTTCTCCCACCTCGCCTTCTAGTTCTCGGGGTTCCTTGTTCCCAGAAAATGAGTTGAAGTTTTGGAGGAGATGAAGAAGAAAGAGAAAATGATGCAGGAGGAGGATATATGATGATGATAATGATACTTCCTCTCTCACTAAATATGTTTAGCATTTTATATCAGTAGAGAAAGGTTTTGCATGGAAAAAGAATGAAAGTATGTCAGAAAAACAGTTTTTGCTGTAAGCATTTGCTCTTCTCCATCTTTTTCTTTGAGAAAATGTATTCCGAGAAGAAAGTATGTATGGTAAAAATGCTAGAGGCTTAGTTGCGCTGTGGTGGTTTGGGAAACATGTCAAAATGTTTAAAGAGGACAATGAGCGGGCAGCAGCACTGAGCTGCAAAAGTACAATTTTTTAGGGGACAAAAATATGTAGTTAGTAATGAGACAAGGGCAGTGCAGTACATTTAATGGTGACTTGGAGGCTGGCATTTTTAGACAAAGCAGTTTTTCTTCGTCTTCCAAAGAGTTCATAATGTCTGATCTCTTGAGAGAGGGGAAGTAGTAATGCTTCTTTTCTTTCTTTTTTCCCGATGCTACTGCGCTGCTACTGATGATGACTCTTCCACTCTCAAGTCCCACATTTTCGTGTCGCATGTCAAAAGTCTGCTTCCTTGTCCGACTAGGCTTTTTTTTGGAGGAGTGGTAAAAAAGAGTAATAAAGTAAATGATCATGATGAGCATTTCGCTGTCTCCGTTTTTGCCACTTCTCTCCACTCTTGGCTATGACCTTTTCCATGTTTCATACGTTTCTTTGTTTTCGTTCCTAATGACTTTGCTAGTGCTGGTACGGAATAATATGGGTCTTCATGTCTGCTTCTCCATTCACATATTTCATGGTGACATAACTGAGCTTTCCAACTCATACTTATATGTGATTTACTTTTTTGACAAATTCTCAAGTTGGTGGCCCTTTTGTCCTATATATGGCAAGTATGAAATTTGATGACGAATTGCTTCCTGCATTAACTTGCTCTAATCCCGCACAAGTTTTCGGAAAAGTGTTGGTCGACCTTTCTAATTGTCAGCTGGTATACTTTTGGCTGCATGTATGGTTGCTCTCTGTTTTAAATTTCATTTAAACGACTAAAAGATCGTTTCTAAATAGTACAGTTGTCTATGCCTCCCAAACAACGATAACTATAATGAAGCCTTGTTGCATTCCTTTTTGCGTTAGTGTTATAAAACCAAACTGGTGAACTTTGTTAGTTGGGTTAGTTAAGGCAGTCAAAGGAACAATAATGAAAACTTGGGGAAAGTTTTTTTAGATGGTGACGTGCAGTTTGTAGGCATCCTTCATTCCCCTGCTTGAGCTCCACTTGTCAAGCTGTCTGAAAGTCAATTTTTCTTTGTGGATTGATGGAATTTCAATTTCATTGCATCTCTTTTCTCTCTAAAATTTTCATAATGTGATGCTGTTGCTGGTTCACATAAATGGAAAAATCCATGCTTGCCCGCTTTGGAATGTGGATTGGCCGCCGAACTATTCAGTTTTATTTTCTTTCTCCCAAAAAATGAACAACGTTCGTATCTGGTGGATGGATGTGGTTATGGATTGGAGTAAAAATCCTGACAGGAATAGTTGAGTGTAGAGCTGCATTGGACTTGCTGGGTTTCCCCTGGAACTCAATAATAATTTATTAACTTTCACTCAAAAAGCATTCCTCCGATGAGTATGGATGCTGGTTTGGCTTTTTCCTCAATTCTGGCTAGCCCTGTGTCACTTGCACAGCGAGAAAATTGAGCGATATTAAATTGGAGACTCGCTATATATGTTCCACTAGTCGTTCAGCTCACGATCTAGCAACCCTTATCACTTCCGACAAGAAAGTAATTGTATAGAGAGAAATGATAAAATCGAATATATGCTTGCCTCTATGAAAGAAAAACGATACGAAGTAGTAATAATGGTAATTGTTAATAAAACATTTTTTATTGGATGATAGAACTGTGTTTTGTGTTCCTCTAATAGTAGACTAGTGCTTTTGTCATTTCGTTTTAATGCGAAAAGTCATTATGATGATGGTGTGATTTTCGGAAGAAAAAGGCCATCCTAAATACATTTTTTGTTATTACAACTAGACTTTTTCCTTCTTGATGTTTGATACAGAGTAACGCAAATGTGAATTGACATTTTGTGTGAGCCCACACATTATCCACCAACCAAACTCGACAGAATGGGCAAGACATGGCAAGAACCGACTTTTTATTTTATCGTTTACGAGAAAGAAAATGTACAAAATATTGCATGCTCGCGGGAGTGAGAGAGAATAAAAAAAGAGCAAACAGAGTCAAAGTCTGGATGGACAAGTTCATCAAAATTCTGACTGGATATGGAAGGAAAACCGTTACATTTTCACATGCCATGTTTTTTTCGCTTTGGGATGGGTGTTGGGTGTCACAAGTTTGTTCTTCCAATCCATTTATCTTTCTGACTTGACTTTTTTTTCATAAAAAAGAAGGGGTATATAAACATACACATTATACATTATGTAGGATGAATGACTGCATCGTAAGAAGAAATTTTCTGACCATTTTGGTCTAATATCTCTCGTGCATTATACAGGATGTGTGGGATAGTGCACTACCGGAAAATTTTCACAGCTTTTCCGTCTCCTCTCCTTTCTTCTGTAGTCAGTTTGGTGACGGACTGGTGACTGGGAGGAGGAACAAAAAGTCAAGCCACCACATAAATGTGATGGGATATCGCTTCGTCGTCATCGTCAAAGCTTGATTCAGTTAGTATCGAATATCACACCAAGTTAGTTGGTGTATATTTACTTACCTAATGTTTGGTAAAGTGAGTGTAAGCAAAAGTAGACTACTAAAACTATATATTTGGTCGGGAGACTTTCCTTGTTCCAGCCTTCTCGGATGATTTGAACTTCCATAAAAAATGTATTCCAACGTGCCCGAAAGAAGAAAACGATAGAGATGAGAAGTAGAACTCTCTGCTTGCTTACGTCGCTCTTCTTGTCTTTCTAGCTTTTATGGGTGGTGGATGGAAGTCTGGAAAAGAAAAGTTTGAGCCTTGATTCCACCTCAAGCCTTGAACAAACGAACTTCTTTGGGTAAATGCGCACAACAAGTTATGCATGTTTGCTCTGTAGGCAACGTGTCCCCAAACTTACGCGGAAGATAACTTGGCCATCATCGTAATCGTATCCGAGTTGCAGAAATTACCATGAGTTTAGTGTTCCTTAAAGCTTTATATGTGTACCTAATGGAATATATGCATCGTTTTATTACTCTCGGATCCTCAGACTGGCACACATAACATAACCATGGACAGTTTGCGCGTTTCTGTATACCTTCTAGCTTTTCTTTTACTAGCTTTTCAGCTCTTAGAAGAAGCGGTAGAGCAATGGAATAGGACAGCTCCAGGTTGGCAGTAAAAGTTGATATTGTGCAAAGGGATTTTATTGGTAGTAACTTTTTTCAAGAAAATTGCCACAAGTCCCATATTTATACCCTGTTTTTTAGGCTGAGGTGGTCCTACGAATATGTCACTGTGTATGGAAAGCAAAGTGAAAATGTTGTAAAAAATGCAGAAGCCTATTGCATTGGTCGTCGTCATTTTATACAGTATATACCTTTCTAGCTATCTATACCGTTTTACTGCTGTTGCTCATTTACCTGTCTTTGCCGTGAATATGCAATATGAATGGTGGTTTTGGGTTGGTTTGGTGTAAAGGCATGTCATATTTATTGTCCCGTGGGGGTCTCCAATGTTCCGTTAGCCCAGCTGCTACTTCTTCCTAAACCATATAATCCTTTCCCCCGTTATTTCATTTCATCCTACCTTGTCTTTTATTCAGTCAATCAATCGAGTGGAAGTAAGTAAAAGGTGGAGTTGCTCTTTACAGGAGAGAGGAAAATTGTCTTAAAACAAGTAAATAACTAGAATGAAAGGAATACAACAAAACAAAAGGGGAAAGGGAGCTGAAATTTTCTGTTGTCACTGCGGCTCATACAAAGTTGACAGAGGTAGAGAGAAGGATAAGTCTGATAACAGTAAAATAACATTTTATGTCTTGTTGATGTTTGAAGAGGGGTTATTAGAAATGTCAGAGCAGGATTAATTAATTCTTTTGTAGCTTGTCTTCCACTTGCAATGCATGAAGTAGAAATTAAAAGGTAGTGAAAAGAAAACACGTTGAATAGTTTCCTTGTTTTGGCCAAGCTCATAATTACAGCGTGTCCATGATTGCAGAGGTAGATTTTTTTAGGTCTTGAAATCGTTTTTGAGACAAAACTAGCTGTAGCGTAAGGAAAGGTAGAAATTGCCGAGGAAATTCCGTTGTTAACTCGTAGTTGGGGCAAATAGAGACGTTCTGTTTTTGTAGAAGGTAATGCGATTAGGACTAATAATATATAAACTTATTGATCCACCTAATCGGATTTCATGCTACCTAATAATAGCAAATGTCCCTATTCCAGTTTAGTGGCGTTCTTGCGGTTTTCTGTGCAATTAAATTATGATAGCTATCAAAGTGTATCGCTAAGTTTCTAGTAATTAATTCAGGAGCAGGTCGAGGGTAAAAGTGAAATATGGCAAGCTTGAGTTGACGGTTATATTGCTTTTGGGGTAACGTAAAAACGGAGAAAGGAAAACCATTCACGGGAAAGTATATGACCACGTAACTTTCAGCCCAAGAAAAAAAACTTTTTCTGTGTTGAAAGTTGTCAGAGAGAGAGAGAATGCCGTGACGCTCTTCCTTAAAAGTAAGAAAGCTATCCAGTCCAAGAAAGAAAAGTTCACCGGAGAACTAACACAAGCCGATGTATATCCCCATTTCTGTGGAACAGATTGGAAATGGTTGATTGGCTTGTTGCGAGCAAGAAAGAAAGTTTGCTTAAGTATAGTCTTCTCATTTATTTTCCAAGTCCGTCTCATCGTCAACTTATTCTTATCCTTTCTCCGTTTGCCTGATTTGACGTGCTTGTTGAATGTACGAGTACTGATGCCGACTGGATGATATGTGCACCCATAAACTTTCCAAAAAAAGAAAGAAATGATCAGGTAGGGACACGGTACGAGTCATGACGGACAACACGACACACGGCTGAGCGAGGAGAGCCAGGCTTTCCAATTAGTTAAGGAAACCCTTAGTTTGATTGTAAGGAGCATATGTGTGTGGTTGGTTGGCTGTGGTGGTGGAAAAGTTTAGGAAACTTTTTTGCTTTCAAAAAGAGATGACATGATGGCATGACTCCACTTTCTGACTTTTATGTCAACCCTTAATAGACAAAGAATATTCCGTCTGTATGATAAGGCACAACCCAAGAATGTGCTTTTTCCTTAAGTCACGACATTGAACACTTTCAACAAGTATAATTTAATACGGAGGAAAAAATCAGAGGATAAAAAATAGCACGCATCAGCAATATTAGAGATTTGGCCGCTTCTTTCGCTTTTAATTCTTATCCGAAATGATAAGGCTAAGAAAAATAAAAATATTCTGTTTGGATTCTCAACATAGCATGAACATGTGACATAAAAATTATCATTTTCGAATAGGTTATGTGAGGATACCAATATGCTTTTTATGAATAGTTGGCATTCCATTCCATGCCATTAAATGATGAGACGTGCCATTTTGAATGGGCGTTACTTTGTTGAAATGAGAGCCGAATGTAAGCAAGCATGTTTTATTCGCAGTTTGGGTAATTTTTGCTGGAAGAAGGAAGTATCGGATGAATGAGTGGCATTGAGATAAATTTAAACCGTTCGTTGAATCGGATCATCCTATTCTCGGTAAATCATTGTTCCTCTCTTGGCTGATATAGTTTTTTTGCTACACTTTATCTTTGTAGTTTATTATCTTGCACTCTTGTGACTATTTTCTCTTCATCTCGGTTCGATGATGACATAGTGTTTTGCAAGGATTTGCTCATTGCTCCTAATAAATGTTGATTCTTGTGTTCCTGATATAAAAATTGAGTTGGTGGAGGACGACAAGAACATGTAGATGTAGATAGAGAAGTCTCTGTGAAATGTAGCAGGATGTTGTTGTTTTGACACACAACGGGCCCATTTATACGTTTTTGTCGAGAATAAAATGGTTCTTTAGGATACCCATGAGAAAAACGGTATGCTACTCGCTGCTACAATCCATTATACACACACAAAAGTGATGCTCCTCTTTCTTTATAATGTATCTCGTGAATAATGCACCAAGACGAAAAAATGTTTGAAGAATAGCTTTAGCTTTTTTGCAAACACGTTTTGTATAGCTGCCAAGTTAAGGATTTAATAAAACTCATGCATCGCTCGCATCATGGCTTTCCTTGGGAAAAAGAAGAAAGGCTTTCGTCAGGCACGTAAGTTAAAGAGAGAAGAGGGAAAGAGTTAGTAGAGACTATGCATATTTGTATTTGGGAAATTGTAGCTGACAGCGGAGAAAAAAAAGTGATGTGATGTGAAATTGTAATGATTGGTTTCGTTTCGAAAAAGCATTTTTTGGCATTGTGACAAAAAGGAAGAAAGGAAACGGGCGAAAGAGAGCAAGAGGCGTAATAATAATAATCAAGCGTCATATCATAATCATTACCATCATCGTAATATATAATCATACAGGAGGATGCTGAGAGACTAAACCAAATGGTTTCTTCACGTCACTTATGCCCCGCGTCTTTTTCGGAGGAGATAAGATTAAGATGATACGATATGGAAATTAATTGTTTGGAATGGAGTACAAATGTTTCCGTGTCGCCCTTTTCAAAATGAATTTTATGCTTTGGGTCCTACAGGTTTACGAAAAGTGTACCCCTACTACTTCACATTCACAACGTTTACCAAAGGACGATGGGTCGGGGAGAAGATTCTCGACGTGTTTGCCAAGGAGTTCCGTGCTCATCCTGTGGAAGAATATGTAAGTGTCCTTTTCTGACTTGACTCTCATACTTGAGCTCACTCTCTTGTGTTTCCTTTTAATTTAAAACAGTCTTGACATGCATTTTACAAGTGACATTCTCTGTCCTCTTCGGCCTAACTGACAACAAAAGCCAAGCCACATGAAATGAAATTTAGGTTGATTTGTTATAAGAAAGGAGGAGAGGAACCCACATGAAAAATGATAATGAGATTTGGAGCTCTCTTACCGAATTTACTCTACCTCCATATCCCTCCAAAAATATATTATATTAGCTATTCTCCAAACGTCAGTCGTAATAATCTTCTTGTCTAACCACATATTTGTCCTGTCATTTCAAACTCAAACTATTATAATTTCAACTAAAAGACCTACGTATTTTCAGCTTTTATTTTTTATTCGCATTTTTATCATTATAATTCCTGATAATTATAAGACAAAATCTCTTGAAGAAGTTTGAAATATTTTTTAATCAATTTTGTCGCCCGTTCCTGTGAGATATCATCCTGCGGTATGCCACGTGCCTGAATAATAATTCATAGCAATCGCAAAGAAATGACTTTTTCTGCTAAATGACGCAATCAATATAAGTTCTATATTATTTGTTTGTATTCATAAGTATGTACATTGTCTTTCTTTTGTGTTTAATGTTTAGAAACCGAGGGTAAATGTTTGGAAGATTTGTTTTATTTATTGCCACAATTGGAGCGTTG
Source organism: Orchesella cincta (assembly GCA_001718145.1). NCBI lineage: Eukaryota > Metazoa > Arthropoda > Collembola > Entomobryomorpha > Orchesellidae > Orchesella > Orchesella cincta. Next base: position 134,846 of record LJIJ01000263.1, on the reverse strand, counting down.
AAAGGAAATGATTTGTCGAACCGTGCTCACATTTTCTTCTTCTCTCATTTGAGTTTTCGGTTTTGGTCTCATTGTTTTTGGTATCCCTGAACCAGAATGGAAATAAGTGTTATATGTATGTAGTCTAGTCAATTTCGTCATGTGTCTAAAAAAAGTTAGCCTATAAAAAAGTCGTATACATCTTATTGATACAAAGATAGCACCAACTTATCAACAGTATAATTGTTGATTTGAGATCGCCAAGTTTTATTTTTTTTTTATTTTCTAAGCCAATTATCGTCCCAAATACATTTCTGTTGAATGAAATGCATTCTGTTCAAGCCCGACAGAGAAACAATGGGAAGAAGTGTTTGTTTTTCTTTTCCGCTTTTGCAATCCCACGATCTCGACAATGATGTTGGGAGAAAGCCTTTTTACATACTTATTCAAGTATTCGCTTGGGACCCAAAGTTATCAGGTATAGTTTTGTGATGATGCCCAACAAGAAGAATCATATATCATCATTAAGCCTTGTCGTATGCTTCACTTGACAAGAGCGATAGATACTTTATATATGTGCCCATTTTACTCTGGTGGCAGCAGTTGCAATTTTCTTTAGTAAGGAGGATACTGATACCATGCCGGTGGCTTATGTTTTTTGCTTTTGTTTCTTGATGCACATTGGCACTATCAACATATATTTCCGTATTATTTTTATATCACCTTTATTCATGTCATTTGCCGGTGGTATCATCAACCATCTTTTGTCTACAAGGTTGTGTATGTGTAAATAATCTTAGGGGATCCGGAATCTAATGTCAGCAAAGCTTGTGTATACATTCCCAAGTTTTAAGATGAACGAGTCTCACACTTCATCTCCTTTTGTTTTACGTTAATATTTATGTACCGTGGTTAATGTCGTTGTCGCTGAGAACTGGTGTAAGAGCAGACTTTTACCCAGAAAGAGAGAAGTTGACACAGCATAAAAAAGTCAAATGTAGCGTTCCGTTCTCTCGAAATAACCAAGAGGTTCCATTGTTTGTTGAATAAATGCATATAAATAATTAACGAAGCCATTTGTTGACAGAAACAAGCTACTGGGCTATGATGACTCTTGTGGTTTTTAAATGTAAAATGTGTGTTGAGCAAAGTAATCAATACCGAAAAGTCAAATGAGAGACAAGGAGAAAGGATGACACGGGCGCACAGCTCTTGTCCTTCGTGGTGAAATAGATAATTAGAAACTATGAAGGTTCTAAAAACTCAAAGTGGCAATGGCATACATGATGATTAAAACTCAAACATATTAATCTTCATCAGAGGGAGCTCCAAACTACGTCCAAATATTTACATATCGCGAATCTATACATGACAAACTTGAAACAATACTTTTTGTTTTCTCTCTCTATTCATAAGTATGTCCCCATGTACTTGAATAAACACAAACAAGTGTTGTTAATTAATACTCTTTTTTGTCTTATATGCAAACAACAGTGTTTGTTGTACGATCTCTATATAATTTTTATGCTATAAGGAACAAGATGAAATGCTCAAAGGACAATACGCATTATGATTAAATGTATACCTCCTTTTTCTCTCTCTCTATTTTGTTGTTGATTGTCTTGCTTTTTTATGGAGTACATGTTGATAACTTTAATTTTTTTTAGTGACTATATATTTATCACGTTCGTTCTTTTGAGAGAAAAGTACGAATTTAATGTATGTTAATGACCATATATGCTAATATATATTTTTAATTGTTATGAACTATATATATATATACAGGAGCGGTGTATAAAGAGCGGTACACTGACGGTCAACTACACCAAAGTCGAGGTACTATACACTATATATTATGTATGGAAAACTCTGAAGACGGAGACTCATCTTGTAGAGATTTCCCGTAGTCTCGGCCATTTCATACCCCTTTTTGATACTGCATGCAAAATCTGAAAGGTAAACTGAAAATGCATAAAACAAAGACAACGTGCATTACGCATAAACGTATGAAAATGTTTAAAGTATTCTACTCGTTAGCAAATAAAAAATATACATCTTACTAACGTCATTGTCAACCTTATGAGAAGGTGTTTGCTTAGCTGCTAATTACTGAATCTTGCATAGCATATTTATACCCTAGTTTTCGTCCTGAACAACTGGATAACAGATTTTTCTTATCAGAAAGGGACATGAAATGGCCGAGAGTCCATCTTGACTGTCTCCTTCACAGACGGACTTTAATTCATTTAATTCACATTTAATTCACAGACGGACTATCGACTCAAGCATAATGACCTGCTTGCTAACATTGTTCATAGGTAATCCAAACAAAAAAAAATCAATACTTAAAAAATATTTTTGTTCTCTCTATCTCTATACTTTTCTTTCCCTTGTCCTGTTTCATATTATTATTATATTTGAATGTTGCTAATAATAATATTAGTGTAATGGTATGGTATAAATACAGCTTTCACAAGATCAAAATGGGTTTAATACATGAAACAAAATATGAGACGGAAGATCGACAAAATAATTATTTGTGCACAGTTACAGGCATGATTCTTTTTTGTAATTTCACTAGAATTATTAGTTTTCGCTTTTTCCTTTTTTATGTTGCTGGAATCCTAAAAGCACTGGCTTTTTTCATGATTTCTAATGTAGTAATTATTTGACTGGAGCATTTATAAAAGCGTCATCCTTTAATCACTCAGTCGTCAGGTAATTTAGAAGACCTCACACGCAGGGAAAACATTGCAGATTATTTCCACACATTGAAAATTGCATGTCACTTTCTTGATCTTTCCTTTTAGCATCATGTAATACAACAACTAATGTTCATTTGATGTAGTGTTACAAAGTACAAGCAGACCATGAAGAGAAGAGTTTGGTTTCGAATTAGAATGAGTTTGCGATGAGCCTATTATTTGTAAAGTAGAAAGAAGCAAAGTTAGTAGTGATTAGAGCATGTTTATCGAACACATAAAATGTCCCCCAGAGCCATTTCATGTAATTAATGCTTGTGGCATAGAAAAACCGCAGAGTGAAGCAAAATAGATGGTCTCTCCGAGACAAGATGAGTTTTTTAACTAGTAAGCAAAAGTGTACATGGAATCGAGCACATAAAGAGCAGATGCCTATACCATTTTCACAATGCATTTACCTATATATTTTTTCGGTAGAATTGTTTTGTGATGATGATGGTGGTGCTGTTGTGACTTGATAAATTCTGTCCCCCGTCTTATTCCCATTCGTCACAGCCTGTTGAGCGATGAGCATATTATTTCTGCTCCATTTAGTTGGTGCTGCTAAGAGCGAAAGCTAAGCTAATAAGAACCCTGATGTAATAATACTCATCTCATCTCCTTTTTCCACCTTGACTACCGATATGCTCCGCTCTCTCTCTCCCTCTTTCTTTTTAATACGATTATCTATTTTGTTTAGGCTCCCAGCACATAAAGCTTGTAATCTTGTGAAGATACAAGCTATTCTCATCATCATCATCATAGTCACCACAGCATATCATTTTGTGGGAACATGGAGTAAAGCTAGGAGAAGAAAGCACAAATAGCACAATAATTCAATAGCGTGAGGTTAGCGTGTAGTCATTAGATTAGGAGTAATGGAGGAAGGAAATGGAAGTCAAGTAAGAGAGCTAGAGCCATGCAGCCTAGGATAAATGTCTCCCCCATCCTATCACAGTTGGGCGAACGAGACTTGACTTCACTTTCTCACTTAACTCATCATATTGTTCTTCTTTCTCTCTCTTCTACTATCTATTTAACTAACTTTACACATTTTTGTGTCAGGAAGTGATGACCTTTTTGTATTACGGAGGAAGTTTTTTAAAAAAAGATTTTTGTCTCGTGGCAAATGACTCGACTCGTCTTTTCTCATTTGCCTTGATTATCGCGTAATAAGTCACCGAAGATGATGTGAGGAAAGAAGGGAATCAAAAGCGTAAATTTTCACTTGATACTAAAAGGATTATACATGTAGGCTGTTATATGTGCTCGGAATTATATTGTCATACATATAAAAAAAAGTTATTCTATTTTTATTGGCAAGTATTCAAAAGGAATATTTAATACGGGAGCTTTATTTTTTTACATGCATCCACTCTCATATTGTATGACTAAATATGTTTGCAATTTTTTATGCACGTGCTTATTTTCTTATGCTTCTCTTTTGATTTCCAATTATTCTTCTACACTCAATAATATTGTATGTATATATACTTCAACTTAATTTAAGATACTAATGTAATGTGTTCTATTATTAACATATTTATGCTATTTACTCTGTTTGTGACATTTCTTTTTGTTTCAAACACTTTTACTTTTAGTCACAATTGAAAAGAATAATTATTGATTTCATTCAAAAACTTTTCTACGTTGAATTTTTCCCTTTATCATGATATTTCGACAAAAAGAAAGAGCAACTCTAAAAACGATTTTTTGATACATGATGTCACCTGAAACTTATCCGTAGGCACGAAGTACCCGTGACCTCTGACCCTATTGAGGTTGTTCACATGGACGAGGACCTCGTTGTGGTCAATAAACCTGCATCAATTCCTGTAAGTTTTTCTCTCTCTATAAGTATGCCCTTCAGCATCAACAAATCCGATAAATCGGACTCAAAGCTATGTCAATTTTATATGCATCTTTCATGTGTCCCGTATTTACTTGTTGTCTGAATTTAATATACTATTACGCTTTTGCTTTTTTGCGGCGGATGAATTTTTTATACAACCTAATACAGTTTGCTTGCAATTTTTTAGCAGCAGCAATATATGCATTGTGTATAAAAGTGTGTTTTTAGATTTTAAAGGTATTATGTGTATTTTTCGTGACAAATGTCATGTCGAATGATATTTTTCCACTCACTAACTCACCCCACTAACCACCCAACGCAACGTCTGAATGGAAATAAAAATTTAAAGCAATCCTTAAAAACTCCTGATCCTGTAGCTAGGAATAATGCTCTTGTCGCAGAATGCTATTTATTGTGGTGTCCTTCTTGTAGCTACCATCAACAATCTCATTTTTAGGCAACCCCTGTACTCTCTTTCTCATCATCAGCGACTGATGCTGCACGTTTCCAATTTGTATTTTGTTTACGAGGATGCTCCAATCCAGATAATAAGCACTTGTAAATACACAGTACAAGAAAGGTGTGTACAGATCCGAGTACGCATACATATATTATATAATCTGATATTTGCATATATACTCATAACACCTCTATTGAAAGTACTTTGTCAACCTGACTGAATTGTCGTTTGAATGATATTTGCATGAAATTGTTTAGCAGAGTTGTACGTACCTGTGTTGTAGAGGTTTTTTTTGGAGATACATGAGCAAACACTTGAAACTGTTTGATTTTGATGATCATCCTTATTGATATGTCATGCTCAAGTCAAGTCTCTACTCTTACAGTCATTCTAATAAGGGTAGGTCTTCTTATTCCAAAAACATACCTGAAAAATGTTCACCCTACTTTCCAATCTACTGGTTTCCCAAGTATTTTAGGTGAAATGCAGAACAAGATGTGAGGAGGATGTTCCTGTCTTTCAATTTTTTTTTGTTTTTCTGTATAATTGTTTTCTACTGCAGACATGAGACTCCGGTATTGGCGAAGCCGATTGAGATTCTGTATATTGATCAAGACTTGGTGGTGCTGGACAAGCCAGGCTCCATTCCGGTACATTTTTTTAAAAAACAAAATATAATCCCTTTTTCACTTTCACCTTTAGACATAAAAAATATATCAGAGAGACCAAAACTTTTTAGTGGAACGACGTGATTTTTTTGTCAGTTCTTTCCAAGAGTGTTCCCTTGCCCTCTGATGATTCTGATCTGATTTGTGTTGTCTACCATCGCCCCAGGCCCATTTAGTTTCCTGGTTTCGGTTGATCTCGTCTCAAGTTTTCAAACAACTAGGGTTCATATCGCAGTGTTTTATGGGAACCAAAATGGGAAATTAGCTCGACGAATCATGTCATGTTGAAAAATGATAAGAGTTTTATAGAAAAATGCAGAGACAAACCGTCAAACTTGGTTGTAGCATGGATGAATGTTTGATGAGAAATGGAAGAGAGTGAATTAAACCGCTTAGCTTTCACAATGCATAAGATATCAGTCGGGATGAATGTTAGAGATTCCCATGCCTCCAGCATTGTTACTTCCTCCGACAGTCGCATCCTCATTCCATTCTAGTCTCCTATCAAAATGTATTTGTCCTCTTTCAGCTCACATACAATGCTCATGCTTCGCTTGATGTAGTGCAGTGCAGTGCAGCCTTCTACTCCCATTTTCTTTGTGAATGCACAAAGAATGAAAATTTAGCGAGAGATGGGATGGGATTTAGTGCGGATTTTTTGCTACGAATTTCGGGATATATATATGGACACGTGTATTTCATATGATTACTTATAATATAGTACTTTAACCATGCCATGTCATAACAGAATTCCTCGAAATGAGCATGAACATTTTCTTCTCTGTAAATCTGTCAACTGGCTGCTGAGGGAATTCTCCATTTCATCTTGCACAATGTGTATAAGGTATATCATAGCATACTAGTCTTTTGTGCTTTCACTCACCCTACTTTTGTTGGTCTCTCTCTCTCTCTCACTGATCCGAGGAATTCTGCATTAAATACTTTGTGTTGGGAAATCCAGAGATTTGTGCCGTGAAATTAGTAGTATTTGGAAGAGACACTGTGATTGTGCCCTGTAGGAGTATGGATGAGACAGGGAGCAGAAATCGAAAAGGAATCCTATTCAATTTTTTAAACCAATATTCCATTCAATTTGTTTTGGAATATTTGCATTCTCAATAATGGTTTAAAGGACTGGAAAGGGTTTTAATAGATGACAGGAAAGAACATTCTATTTTGTTGGGACAAAATGGAAAAAGTTTGTATTTTTCATTAGAACTTGACTACTCTCCTTTTATTCCGTTGATGAAAGCCCGGTTTTATTACGTGCTTAACTACAACTGGCGCATCCTAATTTGACAGATAAAATTTGACTGGGAAAGCGTTTTCCCTGAATATTGGAAACCATTTCATTTTAGTTTTCATTCATGGTATGGCATTCTTTAATTGTTTGGTTGAAGTTTGCTTTCCTCAATCTCTTCTCCTCCACCTTGGAAGAGTTGGAGTGAGTGTGCATTTTGTAAAGGACTCGATTAGTATTCCTACGACTTGCTTGCAAATTGCATGTGGGCGACAGAATGGAAGTTTACAAATATGCGTGGAAACAACACGAGAGTACCCTGCCACTCCTGAAAGACGGGAAGAGAAGGAGAGAGAGATAGAAGACCGTCATTGTCGTCGTGGGTGAGGGTAGACAACAATAGGAGCACTCTTCGTTCAGTCAAGTGACAGACTGATTTCCATCTCTTCTCTCTCTTGACTTGACAGAAAGGTCTCATTCTTTCACAATTATATCACAACACATTCTTCTTCATCGTGTCGTATCTCCATGTGCCACTAGCTCAAGCCCTGTCTTGTCCTGTCTGTCAGTCTTTTTCATTTTCATAAGGAGAGAGAGACAAAGAAAAGCCTTTTTCTACTCCCTTGTTATTTCATAATTATCGTTGTCAATCTATCTAGCTCCCTTCCAAAATGCTTGAAACAAAGGGTGGCCTTCCTGAAATTCTAGAACTTTTTTATGTAAATATATATGATCTGTTCTTTCTCTGCTGCCTGGAAATTACGTCAAACTACTTATGAGGATGGGATAGAAATATCCAATGCAGAAAGCTTTTATCAAAGTCGAAAGTGAGAGGAGTGGTGAAAATGATAATGATATAGGAAGACACGGAGAAGTGTATGTTCGATAGGAGATTGTGAAAAGTCATTTTATTGCTGGACAGCTAGCTTTATAGAATGGAGTTTAGAATACAGGATAAATATTGCTTCGCTGTAGTTTTCATTTACGCGATCCATTAATAACGCTAATAAAAAAGCTTTTTCTTCAGTGAATGCTCTATTAACTCTTTATAATTTTGGCAATGCAGTATGTGTTCAGACGTTCACGTTCCTCTTTCCTCCATCTGATAGTAGCGCTTGCTGATGTGCTGATGATCATCATCAGTCAGATCATCATGATTTAGCTTTTGTTTGAAAGCACATTCCTCATTTAATGTTCTTTCTCGCAGGTTCATCCATGTGGTCGCTACAGGCACAACACGGTGGTTTTCATTCTCGCCAAAGAGCATCAGTTAAAAAACTTGCGAACCATACATCGCCTGGATCGACTCACATCCGGGCTGTTGCTCTTTGGTAGAAGTCCGAAAAAGGCGAGGGAAATGGAGCAGCAAATCCGTAATCGACTTGTACAGAAAGAGTATGTCTGCCGTGTCGAAGGAACTTTCCCTGAGTAAGCTACACAACATACCAGTAGTAGTATGGTTTTTTGGGCCCTTGTAAAATACTAATAATAAAACAGAATACCTTCATTTATTTTACTTGTTCATCGAGCATTCTCTTTCTCCAGAATGATGTCATTAAAGTAGAATGGCGTGCTTGGCATGTGGTATCAGCAGGAGGTGTAATTGATGATGATGACCATGATGATATGATGGCCTTTTTCCTAATCTCATTTTTTTCTTCTCCATTTTTTGTTCCATGTGCGGTGAAAATGTTAATCTGCTGATGTTGTGAAAGTGAGGAGATCGAATGCTCCGAGCCGATAGAAGTGGTAAGCTACAAAATTGGTGTTTGCAAGGTCTCCAAAGATGGGAAGGAGTGTAAGACGGTCTTTAAAAAGCTGAGTTCTAATGGAAAGACCAGCGTCGTTCTCGCCAGGCCACGCACCGGACGAATGCATCAGATCCGTGTTCATCTTCAATATCTTGGTAAGTATGAACCAAGGAGAGAAACTGTATAGCGATTAATATCTTTCACTTGCTTACACTTGTTCCGTGATCCACTTCCAACTTGTTCCGTTTAATTGAGCGCTGCAAAAGAAAAAAAGTTATTGAGCGTGCTGTGCGAAATTAAAGGAGAGGAAAAAAGTTTGTTGAAAAAACGTTCATTCGTGCATTATGAAAATAAGTTTGAGAAAAATCTCTCATTGTTTCAAACTGATGACGGAGATATTTTGGACATGAAAGATGAGAACGAGGCAACGAAATATTGTGGTAATTAACGAAGAAAGAAAGAAAGAGAAAATGCACGAGCAATTTTATTATTTCGAGTTTAGCAAGTTTACTTAAGGGAAGCTGAAAACGAGATGGTTAAAAAGGATTGAAGGGGAATTGAAACGGTACGGTGCAGGATAGATATATAAGCAGCCCACTGGGTTTAATAAAGCAGAAAAGGAAAAGGATGTTGAAAAAGGGAAAAGTGAGGATCATCATGAAGATTGATGTTCTTCTCCGCAATAATCTGCTTTCTTATGAGCCTGACTTTGGGTTTAGTTAGTATATTTCTCTTACGAGAACAGGAATAAGATGCCGATTTAATAGGAATCCCAGAAAGTTACTAACAGTAATGTTTAAGTATGTATAATACAGTTAGGTAGAATAGAAGACAAGGAAAGGTGGTTTTCCAAATGAAATTAGTTTGCTCTCAAGTAGCTAATGTTTTGCTTTGACGAATTGGGAATATGTTCCCTCTTGAGAAGTCCAATTTGGAATAGCAAGAACGAAAACTTGTAATATATACATTTGATGACTGTGTGATGTGAGGATGATGATGATTTGATGGTTGGTTGGGTTTTTGGAATGAGAGGAAGCTGGAGTGGAGCATTGTTGAGTAGTTTCCATCATCATACCTGTGGTGATGAGAGACAAAATGAGAAATTGAGCGAATGGCAGAATAATAAATGAAATATGGTGATATAAAAGAACATGAATAACATGATATATATATATAGGTATGTAGGTGGTGAAAGTGGCTAGAAAAGGAAAGCCATCAAGTCGTTAGAATATCGACAGGTAGCAGAAGCCTCTCTCTCCTTGATTCTCTATTTCACAGAACCAATAGCTTTTTTGGAGGGGACAGCAGAGTGGAATTTCGCCAATTATGTGCCTAACTCTAGTGGAACATGACGTTTTATAAAGAAGGGACATGTGTGCATAGTGCATGAGAAAATGATGGAATGGATGGGGCAATAAGTGTAACCTCCTTACCTATTCTCCGCATGAACCGTCGCCAATTCCCATTTAGAATGAAAATTGAGGAAATTGGATTTCAATCTTGTTTCAGAAGGGAAAGACGGGATCCCATTCATTCTATTTCTTCGGAGTGTCTTCTGTATCCATCTTGTTTTATAGTTGCGTTAAGAATGTAGGGCTGTCACTGTTATGATTTTCTTCTTCTTCTTCCTCCAACGGAATGGAAACGTAAATGAGCTGCGACAAGGAGATAATGGTTCACATTGGAGAATAGTTCATTTTGGGATGTTGATTAGTTCCAAAAGTTGATTAGAGTAAAATGAGTTATGTGGGTTATCAGCAAAACGAGTTGGCTGCTCACGATGGAATTCGGTACAACATGCGAGCTGTTATTAAATTATGGATTGTAATTAGTTTTATATTGTTGCCAAACTAGGTTACCCTATCGTTAACGACCCACTCTACAACCATCCTGTGTTTGGACCTGAGAAGGGAAAAGGTGGTCTCATTGGGAAGACGGACGAGCAACTGATTCAGGAATTGATATCAATCCATAATGCGGAGAATTGGCTGGGAATTGAAGGGGAAGATGGGGGAGGTGGTGGTGGGGACATTTTTGGCTCTAGCGGGGCAGCTGTTGTAGTTGTAAATGATGCGTGTCACCTCAACACAGCAAGTGGGCCTTCCTCATGCACTAGCGTTCAGAGTGATAATGGAAGTAGCATTGGGAGCTCGACGGGAGATGGGAATGAAGGTGCAGTGAGAATTGAATCCAATAATATCGCTTCACCCTCCGCAGTAATAACTAATGATGTCGGATTGGGCGTACCAGACATGAAAAATGAGGAGACTCAAGTTGCCTTTCCACTTGCCTGCAAAGAGGCTGTAATTGTGAGTGGAGGAAAAGTAACGGTGGGCACTCAAACTAGTGATGAAGACTCGAGTGGAGTTGGTGCTGGGGACACTCAGGGATCATCAGCGACTGCTGCTGCTCAAGCTCAACTGACACAGGGACCAGATTGTATGTCCAGTGGCTCCCAAACCGCACCTTTGTCTTCGTTAAACAGCGAAGAGGGAATCCCCAAGGTTATCATCAACAATAACTCAACCCCCAACACATCCTCCACTACTATGCCAGCTCTGCTAGATAATAATAACACTACTACTGCGGTGTCCATCACCAAGTCTAGTGGGCCACCGGGATTTCGGGGTGAGCTCATGACGTATGATCCCCATTGCTATGAGTGTAAGGTGCGCTATCGGGATCCCAAACCGAAAGATCTCGTCATGTATCTTCATGCTCTCACATACAAGGTATGAAATTATCACATAAAGACAAAAGTCCTTGTAATCTTACATATAACTATATCTTATATTTCAATGATTAAGCAGCCACCTTAAATGAATATTTGTGTTTTAATAAAGGGGCCTGAATGGAGCTTTGAGACAAAGATGCCAGCGTGGGCATCTTCTGACTGGTTGGAACCAGATGAATCCTAATACATCCTTTAACTATTTTATTTAAATTACACAAAAATAATAATTATAGCTGTAGTAGCGGTATGTGCGTGTGATAAATTATATATGACAAAAGCCGAATCGATGTAACAAGACCAAGTATTTAGAAAGTATATGCAGTATATGTATAACAAGACTGTAGTGGTTAACTATTAGGCAGAGGGGATAGTATATATAAATTTTTAATTTGAATTCCTTTTGTTCCAAAGCCCAAACTAATGTTAATGGTTGTAAGGTATATCAGCATCATCATCATTATCAGTCAATGTCAATAATATCAATAGCATTTATAAAACACAAAGTGTTGCGAATAATGTTACTGCAATACTCATTATTAGGAACCATGCTTGAAAAACTGGCACAAATATGGTGGCCTTGTTACATATCAAGCACGGAAAAAAGAAAGAAAATAATAAAAACCAAGAAATTTTTAAAGTTTGTTCTAGCCGTATTTTTAATAGCAGGGTGCTTATGGACTGTTTTCTGATGATACCAAAAAATATGTCCGAATACGCAGCTAATAAATAATATACACATGTACAGCGCAACATAGTACAGCCACTAGTTCAGTGCTCAGATATAATACTACTTGATATAATATGAATATGAATTATTGTAAGTCAACTAGTTGTAGAAAACCCTATGCATAATAATGCCCACTAATTATTTGTACGCTTGATAAGTATCATCCTTCAATATTTTCCACGACGTGTACTAGTTAACAATGCTAATTAGTGGAAGAGGAGCTAACATAATTATTATTATTATTATTATTATTACATATTCTGAATCTGTTTTCCAGACTCCAGTAATATGATAGCAAAGAGAGCGATGAATAAGTTGTAAATCTCGTGATGGTATATATTATTTAATTTAAAAGTGTAGAGTGTTAGAGACTAGATTTAATTCCCATCATTTTAGAGACATACATTTGTACGTATGATGAAGTGCTATAAAGTGTGTGATAGGTTTGATATTTTGATGAACAATTAGCAAAAATGTAGGAGACAATGTTTTGCCTTGCTTAGAGTAGATACGTGACGTGTGTGTCATTTATATGGGGACAGGAAGTGTTAGTTGATTGTCGTCTTACGGTAAAAATGATAATTTAAAACACAAATCACTCTAAATTAGACTAAGTATATGACAGAAATAAAAATACCTAGATTTAGTTAGTATATGAATGAATAATTAAGCAAAACATACACATTTTGTGGTATTTGATCTAATATAGTTATATTAGCAGTCCTATATGTCACATAAAAATACAAATGTATTGTAAAAGACAATGTTTTATGGAAAGACAAGTTGCTTTTCATTTTTCATGATGAAAAGACAATAAATTTATCCATCACAATGCGCAATACGATCAAAGATTCACGATTAAAATTTAATTCTTCTTTATTGCATTTGTTGGTCAACTCTTTGCAGTAGGGTTGCAAAGAAATAAGTTTCGAAAGTGTCCCTTCTTATCCGGATGCTGGAAGGTAAATTTATAAGCTAAGAAAAATTCGGACATTTAACTAAATTTACTTCAAACAAGCATGATTCACCCAAACTTACCACATCGTTGAGGAAATGTTGACATCCGTAACAAAGTACATCTGATGCGCAATCGGACTGTCTCTACAGTATAAAGCAAAATTAAACTTTAAAACGAAACCACTTTCACGGATACTTGAAACATACATGCCATGTATGTATTACATGGGATGGTAAAAGTTAAAATCATTGTACATTGCAAAACTGGCACCGCCTTTTGGAATTGCCAACGTCACTACTTATAGCATCATCTAACCCGGACTGTAATTTGCTACCAATCCTTGTCAAAGTGGATACTGTTGCAGGATAACCTTTCTGAAGATTTACTATAAAGTCATCACACTGCCTATCCACGGAATCGATTTTCAGTTTTCTCTAAAAATACAAGAAGAAATATAAGTTATTAATGTCCCAAAACACACTTCGAATCATGGTGCGTATAAGACTGCCAACATTTAACTACCTTTCCACTTTTATTAACCAACCCATCGGTGCATTCATTGTTTAAGGTTTCCAAGTAGCCACGGAGGTCATCATCCGAGAAATCTATTAATGGTCGGGCGTAAACTGATCCGTTTTCAGACGTAGATGTAAAAGACTGCAAGTCATATATATGAGTGAATGAGTCATATTTAGATCGTAAAACTGAATTGCACTGTCATGTTTTATCATACCATTTCTTCTGCGACTTGGCTTCCTCTTCCTAATGACATCATGGTAAACATTTTTACCGCTAAAGAAGTTTGGTCTTCTGGTAAAAGGATTTTGGAAATTTTAAACTGCTCTGCTATCTGGTGAACCAAGTTTAGCCTGCAAGTCAAAATACAAACAGTGCAACCAAACAATCTAGTGCAGGATGAGATGTTTTAAAAAGTTTCTTACTTCAGTACGGTAAGGAAGTCCTTGTCTTCCGTTTTCCCTTTTAAGGATTTCCGTAACTCCATCAAATGGTGATCCAAGCTTTCATTAAAGGGCAAGCCCAAGTTGTCAACATTACTTATTTGTATCTCTGGCTCATCAAGTTGAGATTGGGGACAATTAGCTACCCCTTCTTCGGTTAACTTAACAACTATAGGCGTTTTATTACTCATAGAACCATCGCCTTCCTTATGATACTCTTTCACAGACATTTCAACGCAACTGGCAAGGAGTGGAAACTGACAGTCGCTACATTTTTCTGCATGTTTCGTCCAACTCAGTAGAGAATGCAGGTGTTTCTTTTGACGACCTTCCACTCCTGGGCTCCCGTTTAGCTCGCTTTCTACGTGAACAAAATGATTAAAGTCGATTATGTATTCCCTGTCTTGTTTGTCAAATTTTCCAATAAACAAATCATCCACGCTTACCCAATATTACTACAATGGAGAATTTGAAAGGAAACGGCAAATTGTTGGAGCTCGTTCCATATGCCGCACTCTCCTGGTTATTTCCAAAAACCAACGCATTCAACGCTAAATTAATTAAAGCCACGGAGGTAGGTGATCCATCATAACAAATCAGAACTTGCTCTGCCGGTCTAAAAACTTCTCCTATTGTACCTTTCGCCGGACGTCCAAATTCAAAAAGCCTCTTGCGAAACCGGAAGTCACAATGATACTTCCAACAAGGTCTACAAGTGATAAAAGCACACAAAATTGTAAAAACAATACTACTTAATTAATGTGTATTAACAAGGAAATTTGCAACTAACCTGCAATACGCTTTTCTTGCTTTTTTAATGATGACATCTTTGGAATCACATTCCGAACACGAAATAACAGTAGCCACACGCCCTACTCCAACTTTAGCAGTTTCGCTTTCCATTACTTCAAACAATTAGGCCAAACTTTAAATTAAAACTGCAATAAACAAATTTATAATTGTTTATTAGCAAATTTGATGACAAATTTCCTCAGAATACAAAAAGCACATGATAGTCACAAATCCAAAACATGTGCGAGTCTCCTGCTGCCCCATAAATTAGACAAAACAGTGCTGGCTCCATATCAGAAGTTGTGAATGAACAAAGGTACGACTTGTATATAATTTTATCCATATCCATCCATATCAATATAGTCATAAAACGCAGCTGGTTTTTAGGTACATTCATCCTGATCTCGTTCTATATCCCCTGTCTGTGGATAAAAAAAACTTCTCATGAAAAATAAGCTGGGTTAGGGTAAATTTTTTTTGTGGATGTGTGTGTATTCCCTTCCCTCCAGTTTTCTCGGCTCGCAAGCTTTGTTGTAGAAATATCAGAGGGAAAAGGTTATGCATAAACTTGTTGCATCTGATTTTCTGATAAAATGTTCATAAGCATAAGAAATCCATTCCATTTCATACGCAGTTGTGTCCGAAGCTTGTCCCTTTAAATTTATTTTTGGAGTTTGGTAAAAAAATATTTGGATTGTTGGCTTCCTTTTTGTTGTTGTTGAATATTAACTTTATACGCAGCTATAATTAACGAACATAATAAATATTTGGTTTGTTTACGAGTGAAATTTATTCCAAGTGTTTCGATTCAAATTTGGAAACATGGTTGTTCAAAAGAAGCTTACGGACAACTTTCCAAAACGTCGAGCATCTTCCCGAACTGCTGAAAAGAGAAAATTGGCCAAATCTGTGAAGGACCTGAGTGTAAATGAAAATATTCAAGACTTTGTGGAGCAACCTAAACTTGATGAAGGCAGTTTGGAATCGTTCCGCAAAGCACTGGACACCTCATCCCCAGAGCATTTACCAGGACGAGAGGCACAAATTTATGAGGTGAAACAGTTCCTGTTGTCCCATTTGGAGCAGAAGAGATCTGGAAGTATGTATATATCTGGAGCACCTGGCACTGGAAAGACGGCTGTGGTTAATTATGTCCTGGATCAAATTGTAAAAGAGTCAGCAAGAAATAAGAAAAAGTTGGGCTTCTATCAAATGTTCATCAACTGTATGTGTAGAAGGTCTGCCAAAGACATTTATGAAGTGGTTCTAGAGAATTTGAAGAGTTCCAGCCAGAGGGGTAGTTCTCTCAAAGAAAGGGTTCGGGAACGGATGTTTACAAAAAGCAAGTCCGCATATATGATGTAAGTTTTAAAAAATAGTATTAAACACAAACATTTGTAGCTGAAAATTATCTTGCTAGTTAGTTACTTGAACGTATTCTATTTTTAGAGTAATCGTTTTGGATGAGATGGATCAAATTCTGAAAGGTTCGAACGAAGTGCTCTACTCCCTTTTTGAGTGGGCACGATCACCCGACTCCAAACTCATTTTGGTTGGAATTGCCAACGCTCTAGACTTAACTGTGCGTCACCTTCCATTTCTCCACTTAAATTCGTCGCCAGTTAAGCAACCACATTTGACTTTTGGAGATCAACTTCCAGTACAGAACCAATGTAGAACCATTAGCTTTCCTCCCTATCATCGGGAAGACATTGAGAAAATTATTCAAGAAAGGATGGAGCAAGTGGGACAAAGCATTTTTCAGTCATCGGCCATCAAATTTGTTGCAGCAAAGGTTGCAGCGTCAACTGGGGATGCTCGGAAAGCATTACATGCATGTAAAGAAGCAATAGTAACTGTGGAAAAGCAAGAGCACAGAGAAGTTCTCAAGGAAGCCGATGATAACGGTAGAGACTTTTAATTAAATTTATATGTAGTACTATACATTCTAACCATGAGGAATTAATGACTAATAATCTTGTAATTCTCTTGTTTATCCCAGGGGCTGAAAGTTCTACAAGTCCCAAAAAGATCTGTATCCGGAATGACCAGATAGGAATTGTTGCAGTTTCGAAAGCTTTGCAAATTCGGAAGGACGATGGTCCACTGCCTCTCCAACAAACCACTGTTTTAGCTGCCTTACTGAAAACTAACCACGAGGCACCAAACACACGGGAGCCCCTTGTTGACGGTGTCAACAAACCCATTCCAATGCCATTACTTTACAAACAGTATAGAAAAATTTGTTCCCTCAAAGGATTTTCATGGATTGAGGAAAGTGAGCTTCCATCAGTTTGCGAAATTCTTCAGGATAGATCACTCGTGTCGATTGTTAATAGTGCAAGCGCAAGCAGCAAGAAATTTTCTGTAGGTACCAAAAAGTTTGGTTCGCCCTCTGCAAATCACATTAAGGTTGGAGTTATGTTTGACGCTAAAAGTATTGAAGGTATCGTTTTGCAAGGGGATTTGAAAACGATTTTTGGTTGAGAAAGGAATTGAAATAGGACTGGAAAGCATGGCATGTTATGGGGAGTTACCAATTCCCGATTCGTTAATTTATTTGTTGTTTTTATTTATTTTGTAATTTTAATTTCTGTCAATGCATGAACCACAACGTGGAGTTCTGTATGACAGAGTACTGATTTTTGTTTTCAAACTTGTGCATGTTGTTAATTTGATGTACGTGTTCATAGTTTGTTAATTTTTAGAAAGACTGATATGCATGTTTGTTGTTTTATAGGAGAAAAGTGAGTTAGTTTCTTGAAAACTAGCTACACACTACAAAAGGTTTGATGTTTTCTTTTAGTTAAAAATCTCAGCAGCAGGACTCTGAGTAAAAAACATTCAATAAAGATAATCTTTTTGTTAAAATGTCGTTTACTATCAATAATGTACACTATAAGCTTCATATATCATAAAAATATTCCTCTGCATAATCTTGACATAAATTATGCTAAAGCCACATCCGATGAATTTTGTATAGGGCGTCATTTCCTCTTGCAGATGCTAAATACAGAGCTTGTACTATATCACACAGCATCAAAGTATACAGCAAAGAGACTATCCAGAACCGCATTATAAAATCTTATTGCACCTACGGCCACAATCAGTGCAAATACAGATAATTCATGATATGATTGTACTTGTTTGTAAAGTATTACGTTCTATTCTATCTCATTCTTTATTGCTCTTTCTGGTTTCCTGACTGGATTATGCATGCATGCAGGTGCGTACATAAACTGGCTGATAAATTCATAAGCCACATTAATGTGACTTTTAATAAGTTATACCTGTAAAAGAGTTTTCCCTTAAAGTTATCTCCAAAATATATTAGTATCATTGCGATTAACTACAGGCATGTCGATGCCACTTACACGTTACATTTACACAGTCCTATAAGACGCATTCAGAGAAAAGATGCTACTGACAGTGTTAATAATAATAAAAATTCAAAGTCAACTATGATGATAGGGAAACTGAAACGGAGAAGGAAAACTGTTGTAGTGGTTCTGTTTTTTGCCATAACTCTCATATACCTTTTTCGCATAACTCTAGTTCTCGCAGTGAGGGACTTTATCTACCTCATCAGGCCAATCTGGGACAGTCCACCAAATGTTCCGGAAAATCTTGTGCCTCACTTCTATGCAGAGGGGATCTCCCCTCGGAACCTTTGTTCACTTCATGGCTGGGAACCCAGAGATTATTCTGTGGTTGATTCCGAACCTAAAGTTATTGATGCCTTCATCTTCAGCATAGAGATAGATTTGCTGGAAATAAGACTGAAAGAGTTATGGGACGTAGTAGACGTGTTTGTGGTGGTGGAAGCTGACAGAACTTTCACTGGGAAAGATAAGCCACTCGTTTTCAAAGACAATGCTGACAAATTCATGTGGGCCAAAGAGAAGCTTATTCATTTCGTGGTGGGAGGACTCGCTGAGAAACCGAAAAAGGACTTTGAGAATGAAGCGAATATGCGGGGCTACATGAATGAGTTTATTCGACGTGCTAATCCGAAGTCCGGAGATTTGATAATTGTGGAGACATTGATGAGATACCTTTCGCTCATACAATACAGCTTCTTAAATCTTGTCGGGTATTCCTAATGAAATTCACTTAGAAATGCAGAACTATATCTACTCATTTGAGTTCAAGCTGCAGACTAAAAATTGGAAGCCTCATGTAACAACCTACGATCCATCCAAATTTCAGTACCACCACGGAAAACGGGCTTCCACCCACAGGCTGGCGGATGCAGGATGGCACTGCTCCTTTTGCTTTCGACACATTTCAGAATTTGTGTTCAAGATGACTTCCTATTCGCACAGTGATCGCGTCACTACAACGGAGTTACTAAAGAAGGAGGAAATTCAGCGAAAATTATGTGACGGCATGGACATTTATGATATGCTTCCGGAAGCATACACATTTAAAGAGTTGGTGTCACAAATGGGAAAGGTCCCGAAAACTTCCTCAACCATTGGAATACCAAAGTATGTTGTAGAGAATTCAACAAGGTTTAAATTTTTGCTACCTGGGGGCTGTATGCGTGAAGACGAATAAGAAAATTCGAAAACTGTATTCGCAATAGACTAGTCATTCGAATTTAAAGTATTTGGTTGTACATGTAAGTTATATTTCAAGATGAAAAAATTTCTCAACTGGTTATAATATGACAAGTCAAATTACAATAAAATGACTACCAAATTTTAAGCTACGATACACAAAACATTATTTTTCTACTTTGCATTCAATGACTAAAGTACAATAAGATTTCAATATTAAAAAAGAAATAAAACTTGCACCAGCAAGTGTACATTTTTTTTAGTTTAGTACATGTTAGCCAAAAACGTTATTCAGAAAAAAACGCTGCATCAAGCAGGTTTCTATAATATAGAGTCCAAGTACGTGTCAATATATTTGAAGTGTTCATTTATCAATAATAATTATCATGTACGTTACATTACCGTCGAATTTTATTACATTAATTTTAAAGCAAGTTCGACAGGTTTTAAGTTTAAGCTGATTCCGGATAAAAATAAAACATTTTGACAACTATATATGTATAGTCTACATAACAGAATGTTAACAATGACACCGAGATTAAATACAAATGCAGGTGTGGATTATACGTAACGCACATTATTACTTACATATATAACAAACATAACTCTTCATCCATTGGTGCTTTAATAAACAGCATGGGATCTTATTTTGGAGTGAACTTACAAAGAAATACCAAAGTGCATACGAGAAATTAAATGATGGAAAGAGGAAAGGTCATTATTAGGTCACATAAATACATATTTTTATGGACAGTTTTAGGATTGTGAAAGTAGGAAATATAAATACTAATTAACAAGATTTTTTGTCGCAACATTCGTTAGAAGAAGCCCATTAAAGATCCCAACGCTAACAACTTCATCCTTTGCATTTATGTATCAGCAATGTGGAAATCTCATGATAAATTAGGTAATTACCAATGAAAGAATCTTTGCTTACGATAACAAACAACAATGTATACCATAAAGTCATTTCGAGTATAATCATTTCAAATCGCAGGTTTCGAATCGAGTATACTTTAGAATTAGAATACACATCCTACATATAACATACTATACGTATAATTAATATTATTAGCACGCATACATTACACGGATTGACACACAAATTGACTTGCGTCACGTCACAGGTCTAGAGGAAACCAGTTCCTCATCTCTAATACAATCACGGTAACAAATTCACAAGATTCATACAATAATAATACACATATTACTGGAGACATCATAACAGTGCGTATCTTGTCCAAACGTACCCTTGAACGTACTAGCTAGCTACTAGCATTACTGTTAGTTTATACCTTTTTAAGTTGACACCACATTGTCCCAAAATCAATTTTCTGTAGAAATTGCTTTCACTTGTTACACGCAATACTTTCTCTGTTTACGAAATTTCTGAGAGATCAACTCTTCAGACACTTGGATTGCCTGTTTGCATTCAGATTCATAATTTATTACTTATAGACACCTTGTTATAGATTGATTGAGTTCTACTGTGTATACTAAACCTGCATCTGTACGTTAACGTTTCAGTACTCTCATACCATCTCATAATTTGTTATTGTAGTTTTTTTTAAATCTTAGCTACCAATTACAAGATACCTTATAATAACACTACAAGCAAAGTGGTAACTTTTTGTGAGGTTTCTTTCCTGTATAGGATATTGAAAAGCGTTTTTGTGATCGTTTGTTTCAACGAAAAACATCGTTTCATCTTGTCGTGCTTATCTAGTAGTGTCAACAATCGTTTTCGTTGTCACATTGAATCCAGCTCAAATGTGAAGTATAAAGAACGAAAAAATCATTGTACTTCTTGAAAAGAGATGAGTTGATCGTGTGTGTGGAACTGCACAGAGTCGTACAGTAGTGGAGCTACATTCTTCTTATCATCTCAACATCAATGTCATCAGCTAGAGCGACTGTGCTGCTGCTACACTTACATATTATTGCAGGTTTTGATTCTGATTTTGATTCTGGTTTTGGTTTTGGCCGTTTTCGAAGATAAAGTAGAGCGACTGCCTCCTCATTCCTGTGATCACACCACGCGAGCTTCTTCTGTAGTCAGAAAGTGGAGATCAGGGTCCCGAAGATGTTGATGGTGTGCTTCCGAACAAAGAGTATTCTCCCGTTCCTGGAGCACCTGTTGAGCGTGAGATCTGACTAGAAAAGAGAGATCCTGAGCCAGGAACGGCCCCCGAAGTAGTAGAAACTGCTGGTGTAAGGCGGTTTCCAGAGCCCACAGCAAAGTTTGGATCTATACCTGGAGCGGAGAATGGAACACGTAGGGATTGATGGCTAGTAGTTTGCAGAGCTTCCATTGGCCCTCCTACTGAGTCTGGGTCTGTGCCGCAAGTCGTCAGTACGACGCCTATGATTATTATTAAAGAATGCATGAGAATACATGAATACAAATAAAGAAAGCGAACTATAAACAAACTGAATCGTCAACTAATCAATAATTAAACATGTACCTGGCATTGTATCAGAGGGAGGCCAAAGCGAAGTTGTTTGTGGCTCGTCCGACTCAATTTCACCATACTCACCTCGAGACTCCTCTAGTGTAATCAGATTTGTGGGTGTCGGCGGCTTAGTTGATAGCAAGTTTATTGCATTGATTAACCCGTAATCAATGTCTGCTGGCTCTGATTTCTTTGAAGATTCGGATGAGGTTTGCTGACTGACAGAAGCTGGAACAGACCACCTACGACTGAATCCCATTGCTCCGTAACTCATCGGGGAACTAAGACTAGCACCGTTTCCACCACTAGAACCATAACTCCCCATGCCACTCAGTGAGCTGCCTGCGCTATGTCCACTTCCAGAGCTTGTATTACTGTAGGCAGACCATCTGCGGAATAAATTTGGCTGAAAAGAGTTGTCCCCATACGGCATTAGTGGGCTGGGAGGTTGAGACGGCGTGAATTTGACTGATGGACTACTTTCAAAGATGCTAGATGTACGAGATCTTCCTCCTCCAAAACCATAATAATGTCCATGATGATGACCCATGCCTGGAGATGGAGAGGAGCTACGAGAAGATATGGATGACATACCAGAAATGCTACTGCGATGGAGGCTAAACGCACTGAAACAACTTTCTGTGCTTTCCCTACGATCTGCTGAGAGTGACGATGAGCTGAATGATGCAAGCGTAGGAGATCTAGCCATATGTGTCTCAGGACTTCTTAGGATAACGCCGTGGGAGCCAGCTTGCGATGATGCGCAAGATAAATAGAGTTGGCAAAATCGCCATTGAATTTGAAAGAAGGCAGAGAAACAGGATCGAAAGACCTGGAGAAAAGTTTGATTAGCTGTTTTACCTTATATCTATGAAACTTTTTTGTTAAATAAAATTTGACTTGAAGCTTACATCATAAGTGCTGCTGGATTGAATAGTGCTGGGATCTTTCATGACACTTTGGACGGTTTCTTGAAGAAGGGGAAGCAGTTCAGAAATAAGGGAGTTCGTGTCTGCTGTAGCGATCTTGTGAGCCAGCTCCCAAGTGGCTACAGATTGACTGAGCATATCACTGTCAAGAGTTCCTGACGACGAAGAAGCCCCTGCAACATTCCCACCAGCTCCCGCTTGCTGCGATAGTAGTCGCTCAAAATTTTTCGATAAAGTTACTCCACATTCACACAAAACTTCCAGGCTCTACATTACCGCATAATTAATATATATCATTAAGATATGTGCTTGTTTGTAACCGTCATCATGAAACAAAAATGTTGTAAATTTGGTTTGAAATACTAACCTTAATGTAAGCCGAAAGATTCCGGATCATCTCGTGCAAACTTTGTAGAGCCATTTTTTGATGCTTTGAAATATACTGAAGCTTATTAAGTTGTAATTCAATTGAAGAGAAGAGCTCACCCTGCTACCGAATTATACGTATAACCAGTGGATCACAAATTAAATGTTTTGGTGTTGCTTGAGCTTAGTTCTTTCACACTAAATATTATGAATTCTTCTTCTCAAATTTCTGTTCAAGTAGTCGTGTCACTAGCAGATATCTCATGGCTACTAGAAGGGATAAATGACATAGTCAATAAGTATTTACCTAACACTTTTCGTTGCAAGAGTGCCAGCTTGCAAGCAAGGTTGATGATTATAAAAATTAGCTTTCTCTAAGTATAAACGTGAAACGTGAAGTATAACGACTGAAAACCGTGTTCTTGTTGCTTTAAATTCAGCAGTTAAGGGTACATTCACTCTTCTCGAACTTGTCGATACACAATCCTGTAAAATTCAATTCCCATGCATGTTACACACACACACACACAAATTGCAGGTTCTGACTGACAGATGTAATCTGACGAAACTTACGGAATATTTGTTTTAACACCAGCAATGCTGGAATCAAAGGAGGATCTCAATAACTGTCTCTTTGAAGATTTGTTTAGCGACTCAGATGTGACAATATTTGTGTCTCCACTACTAATCCCAATTATTCCATAAACGGAAGTAGTGTGTGTCGACGAAGGATGATAATAATAAGAAGGGGATTCCTGGCAACTCCAAGTCCACATTTCTTAAACTTGTCTTCAAAGAGAGATTGCAGAATTCAAGAATCAATTTAACAGCAATGATGAGAAGAGAGACTGCCAACAATATATCCTTTCGCTCTCGTATCACAGTTTAATTTGGCAGTTATTCGTACCAGAGGAAGAAACCTTAATAAAATCAGTCAATAAAATAGTTTTTTATGTCATCCGAAGCTCAAAGCAGCATCAAAGTCAAATGCGGATCATGCAATAAACATAACTATACCTTGATTTACTACTTCCAGCACTCCAAAATCCGTGAACCGCAAGTGCAAACTTGCTTCTTAAAGACCACAAAGGAGTCCCATCCAAATATCTAGCACCTAGCATGTAACACAACAAGAAGAGGTTTATTTTTATCTCATTTATCCCATCTATCCATGCAACATTACAAAAACATACGTCGTAGTAATTAATTCACGCGTAACGATGTAACAACACTGAACATGACCACAGCACAGACTGCGGTTTGAGACTGATCTATTCTATTCTATTCCCCTCATTCTACTAAAACACGTAATACTCTTCCAAGCATGGCCATTAAGTTCCATCCATCCACAAAAACCTTATTCTGATGCTATTCACAAATTATTGTCTTAGAACCAGCCTTCACTTAACCGTCTCGTCGATTAGACACACATCCAGCAAAAAATGCTCATCAAACCATAAGGATAATCCGATTCCAACTCTAACAAAAAGCACTTATCATCTCATGGTCAGTCAGTCGTTATTAATTGCAAATTTGTCACTGGATATGAGCTCCTATGTTGCCCTCTAGAAATCCGCAAACTCTGAGAATTTTCGCCAATGTATACAAAAAGAAGGAAATTTTTGGGATAGGATAAAAATGTTGCGTGTTATTCCTCCTGAATATTATGCTCTACATCCAACATTGAACATCCCAATCCAAACATTCAACATTGCATAATAATAACATTTTTTACGAGTTGTATACTTTTTTGTACAATGTTTACTTACGAGTAGCACAGGAACAAGTTGATAAAAAGATGAGAGGAGGTGATGTTGGATGTGATACTTATACTGGTTGCTACTGTTGTGATGAGATGTCGAGGAACCAGATGCACTATATTTATCTTTGCTTTTTTTGCTTTACACACATTTACAACAGAACATGCACACTTTTCGACTTGATGCTAATCCTCAAACACTAACAACAATCATTCTATCAATCTCACTTCTACAGATCACATTGTTGATCGTCCTGAGGAAATAATAGTTTGCGAAGAAATATTATTTACTGACTGACGAAAAAATTAGTATGAAAATATGAAGAAGAATCTAAACACGAGATCAGCCGTTCGATCTCACTTTCTCAAGGGCACATGCACTATGCACAGCACAGCAGCAGGAGCCCAAGTTTTTTTTTTTTTTCACCACAACGCAACACCCAAACCGTTTTGATGACGAGGACTCCCAAGTTGATGGAAGAAGGGATGATGATGAAGAAGATGTGGCTAAGTCGGATGTCAAATTGCTACTGACAAGATGGTCACGATAGGTAGCTCCTTTTTGTTTACTAAAGCGTACCACCATATCATGCTGGTTCCGTGGTAGGTCTGACTGGTGTCCTTTCTAGTTAAACGGAGATGACGACAACGGATGAGAAGGAGAGAGCATGCATAACATCATCAACTTTAAAAGTTTTATATCAAATATCGTCACGTCACAAGTTTTCCTTCAAAACACTTTCACCGTTTTCACGGGTACGCTCCAATCATCATGATCATCATCAATAGCAGCTTCTTGCTCATCATCATCAACCCTATATATACCAGCGTGGTTGGGATCTCAGATCATATCATATAATCCAGCAGCACACAGTCACACACAAGGGGCTACAACAACAAATGTCAAAGGTCAGAAGATAGAGTTCTCTTCTTCGAACTGTTGTGAAATACATACATTAACAAATCCACTAGTGACTATGATAATAATAATATATGCTACATAGCTATAAAATAGACTAGCCACATTATCCACATACATGCACACAAGCACACATTTCACTAGTAGATATTTTCTCCGTTTTTACTACATTCCACATTCTTGTCCACTTGTACACTACTACATCGTGATCATCAACATCATCAACATCATCGTCCTTTCCCCGAATTCCATGCGTATGTACAATACAATGCATGAAACCTTTTTACTACGACGACGACCCTGCTCTCCTTTCCCCGTATTATGTATGCATATATTTTTAATAAATTTACTCCACTTTTGGCTTTCTCCTCCATCTACACCGCTAGCTGGATTATTAAGCATGTATGTATGGGAAAATGCACAAGGTAGACACACACACATGCCTTCATGTACGTTTCCCTTCCCAAACCTTTAAAAATGGTGAAATCCTCCACGAGAAGGAGAAATAACTGTTACGTGATATGGTTAAGCATTTTGTTGCAAGGAGAAAGAAGAGGAGAAGAAAGATTATTGGGAAAATTGGGATCTCCGGTTCGGCTATTTCCGTGAGTTAACCTTTTTTGTATCCAATTCCAATTCTTAAAAAGCTGCTTCCTGGCTCTGTGTGCTGTGAATATTTGTATGGTAGTAGGGATGCATGCAATAATATCTCCACTTATCTTCTTTTGACTTTTTATTTCTATCTGCTAATGGAATCTACTGCTGAAGCATGAGGATAGGCAAGCAACGCGGGGAGAGAAAGTCAAGTAAAAGCCCTTGATTAGATTACATTTTATCGTTGACGTTGATGACGCCAACAACGTGATTGTGTTTCCCGATGTACGCAACAGTCACATCAATCAAAAGTATGTAGTTCCGGAGAAAAATAACAAACTGTTTATGCAACTTTGTATATTCCACACACACACACATCTACTGGATGGATTGCTACATGGAAAACAAACATACAAAGTAGATTACTTCCACCAATGTTTCCAATCAAGACCGACTCGATGACGTTTCCACTTGTAACTTGAAACGTAAACAAAAAGTTTGACGGAATACCAGCAGAATAGAGTTAGCATTAGCGTCAGAAAAACAAATCTTTCACTCCCTTTCATGTTATTTTTGAATTTCATTGATGATAAGACATCTACGAAAAGCTTACGTATATTTCGTACAGACGTAAGTTGTGGGTCAAATTTAGCAGCTAATAATATTACATACAACGAAAAGGCATTTCCTGGAATTTTTCAAAAAAGTTCGTTTGATACAATACAGAGTAATAAAAAGCCACTTTCCAACATCGTCTAAAGGGCATAAGAAAAAGGTTGGTATAAAGTGTTAAAGAATGGCGTCATCAGATGACCTTGAAAAGTCTCGCTGGACTACTACTACTACATGTTGTATTTTAGAACTACCAACCAACCAGGTATGCAGCTATCAGCTAACAAGGTAGGAATAGGCAACATAAACGAAAAAGTGCCTATAATATATGATATACCATAAAAGCACAGGTATATGTGCCCAAGGTAAAACGTAAATAGGCTTGATTGTGAGTAAGACTTGTTGGGAGAAAGTTTTACATGATGCACGAAGAGAGCGTGAAATTATTGTTAAATTGCTTTGTCGTGTGACACGGATATTTTCATAACAGAATGTCATTCATTACAGGTGAAGTGCTGGAGAAGCACATAAGTAGAGAACTTTTTGAGATCCTCTTTCGCTTGTTTATAAATAGGTGTCGAGAAACCCATTTCAGGTTTATAATTAGATTTATACATGTATGTTTTTATGATGTCGCAAACTACATTAAAAAAGATGATGATGGTGGTGCGGTTATGCTGACGCTGTAGTAGTGTTCACTCAGTCAGCCCAATAGTTGTTTGACGCAACTGGCAGTTGTGTGAACGGAACAACGAAGACAAAGACGACAGAGCAGCAGATAGACTTTGTAGAATGCTGACCTTTTGTTAAAAAGAAGAAGACCTGACTCGGCTCATACAAATTTGTTCCGTTCCGACCTTCCTGATTGATCAAGTAAACACACGCCATGTATGTATCTATCTCGTTCGTCATAATAATTCCTTTGCTAGTTCAACAAATTTAGTTTCCCAACTTTAGAAAAGTCCAGGAAGAGCAAGTTTATTGCTTGTTAACCTTTCCCCTTAACATTTTCCCGATGTGAGTGAAAGTCCTTGCTAGAAGAATCAATGCTCACCTTAAAAAGTGTCGGCTCGGCACAGGTAGATAGATAGACGTTTATCACAATATCATATCGTGTGCCTCTATTCTATTGTTCAGTGTGAGCTTTGCTCTGAAAGCATGATGATGACGGCACAATTGCTCCTGAATGTTTTATAATTCCACACTACTACAGATAAAAGGCGTGACTATTCCTTCACTTGCGTATCTGATAAAGTATAAAGTACGTACTATTATGAAACTACAATGACGCAAAATGCGACCTCCACTTCTTATTAATTCAGCAAGTAGTAGCTTTAAATGACCTAAGGCATTTCGTTTGACTTTTTCTCAAAATTCGTTTAATCTAAACTGGCTCCAAGTTCCATAAAATTTTGGAACTTTCATATGCAAACAAAATTTAATCTTATACATGTATGCACATTACAAATTAGAAATACTTTGAAATATGCTGCTCCGAACGTCATCGTTTCAATAATTATTCTATTTACATCGTTTGAATTTTTAATTCAATTGTTCGAATTACTTGGAACACAGCGGATGTCTGCTATAAATTGGATTATGATTATCATGCTGAAACTGATATGCTCGTGTGTAGTCTTCATTTGTTTGAGTTTTCAATAAAGATCTTGGAAGCTATCCGCAAAGAACATGAAGGTCGAATGTAGGAACTGTAGTAACTTTAGGACAACCGCTATTATGAGAGACCTCCATTCGGCAACAACTGAACTTTCTCCAGCCCACAACTTTTCTTCCGTGCAACTTTCTCCTTTTTCAGCCAGAATTCGCTTTCTCTTCATACATGCATACATGTATTGTATGCATTTATGTCGTTGTCGTTCCTCCAAAATAGCACAGCTTTCTCTTGAACCACAATCAATGGTTACGCATTCACCATGCACAATCCGACTATCCCTTCCCAAGTTAGCCCTTGACAACACTGGTCCTTCTTCGGGTACTTTTGTTCCTTTACGAAAAGAGAGGCAGGCATGCCGAAGCCTGCTGGTTCACAACATCGTGTTCTGTAAAGGCATTCCAACATTAACTGCCTCCAGCTTTCCATTACACTTTTTTCCTTTTTGAAGCTTAAGTATTGATTGTGTGCAACTGTGCATACATATAGCTCATATGTTTCCAAGCATTCACGTTTTACCCTATTTGTATACAATGTGGGTTGTAGTAGCAAGATATCCTGATATTGATGTGAATGGAGAAAGTAGCAGGAACGAAACGGGTGTGTGTTGTTGTACCTCGAAAACCTTGATATGATATGATAGTCTTCAGAATAGAATGAAAAACTGTTTTCTTAACAATCCTCATCTCATCCTAGCTCACCCATCACATCACCTCGTGAATTGTTATGCACTAGATTAGTAGTCCAATCAAAACTAGAGCAAACCACAGTTTGATAATGCAAATCTAAATCTTTTTGAAAGGTTTCTTTTGAGTGCGTATCACCATCATCATCACCAGCGAAAGTTTTTTGGTGAACATGAGCATAATATTCATAGAGAGGCATTCAGATCGGAGTTGCATGAGCAAGATATAAAATATCCTTAGTAGTATTTGTTTTCATCTGCGTAGGCAAACACACACTTTCCTAAAAAACCAAAACATAACTACGACCACAAATTAACCAAAGGGGAAATTATGTACATATTGGATATATAAAGAGCAGTTTCAATTGTGATTTTGGTGTGCTTTTTTGACAATTATGTGATTTGGACGAATGTCCTACCCGTAGCTTTAATTGTGGTGTGCCCATCCCTTAAATCGTCAAAAAACTACGTAAACTTAAATAAATTTGTAAACTTGTTTCGTAGCTAAATTAAAATCCTCTGATAAGGGACGCTGAGATTTAATTTAAACCTAACCTAACCTAATGGCGGCCGCAAATGCAAAAAAGATTGAGGAGGCTCAGGAGCACATCAAAAATGCGGAAAAATGGTAATTAATCATTCCTTCTTACAATGATCTGATGATGAAGAAGGCACACTGATACGCTTAATTTTTTGTTGTTTCTTAGTTTAAAGACTACTTTACTTAAATGGAAGGCAGATTATGATATCGCGGCTGACGCGTATAACAAAGCAGGTATGAATGGAGGAAATTTAAAGAATATATGCTAAATTTCCCATGTATTGTGAGTTAATAATTATTTCAAATTTGTTTTGATGCATTTTGTTCTTGACATTATTGTTGCAGCGGCGTGTTACAAAAGTACTAAATCATATCAAGAATGTAAGGATTGTCTGTTGAAGGCTGCTGATTGTTATAAGAAAAACAACAGGTAGTTAGTTAACCAAAACAATTCTGAGACTACTGGAAAAATGGTTAGGACTGACTGATTAAATGTATTATTTTGTACACCTCTATCTAGCCTTTTCTCGGCAGCAAGGTGTTATGACCAGGCAGGATTAGTATGTAAGGAACTTGGTCAACTGGAAGAAATTGCTACATTTGCGGAGCGAGCATGTATCATGTATCAGCAACATGGGTCTCCGGATGCTGGAGCATTGTGCTTAGATAGGGCTGCCAAGATGATTGAAACGCAATTTCCAGAACGAGCTGTTGATTTGTACAAGAGAGGCGTTGATGTGGTCATGGTATGCCAGCAGTATATTTGAAGCAAGTTTAGTCCAAGTGAAACTCTTGTATCTTAAACAGTTGTATTTTTTATGCAATATTTGTAGATTGAGGACAGGCCGAGACAGGCATCAGAATTTTGTGCAAAATTCTCCAGACTTTTGGTCCGTCTTAAAATGTATGATGAGGCTGCGGACGCAATCAGAAGAGAGATTAGTCTTAATCAGCAAAGTGAAAACATTCCAGCAATAGGACGTCTTGTCGTCGCTCTCGTTCTTGTTCAACTTGCTCGAGAAGATTATGTCGCCGCTGAGAAGGCGTTCAAAGAATGGGGAAATAACTGTGAAGTGGAGGAGATTGTGGCAATGGAAACATTACTTCGGGGATATGATGAGGAGGATGCGGAAGTGGCACGTAAAGCCCTCCACAGTCCCTTTATCAGGCATATGGATGTGGAATATGCGAAGTACGAAATATATTGTAGATATTAATAAATATTATGTTTAGCTCAGCCAATTTTTTAAAAAATTCGGTATCATACAAATTAGCGCATTTAATTAAGCAAGCAATAATTATTGTTTCTTCTTGTTCCTGCAGGCTTGCGAGAGACTTGAAGCTACCACAAGGTATTGTAGCACCGAGCAAACCTCAAGTTCGAGAAAATGCTGCTCCGAGTTACAAATCCGTTGCGGACGCCGCTCAACAAGATGATGACGATGGAGAGTCTCAACAAGGTGGCCTGTGCTAAAAGTCAAGTTTCAATAATCCCTTACTCCTTACTTACAATAATAAAATACACCGTAGTAGTCAGAAGACAGCAATTTTCTTGTCGTGATGTGCTATATAAGGATCATTGCATGGTCATAAAAAAATCGTTAGTTTATTTACTTGGGTTATTAGGTTTAGGACATCATTATATTATATGATAAAATAATATTAATAATTATTCATGTAGAGGTTACTTTATCACACTTTTCATGAATGGAAATCGAAATTATGATGTCATGCAAGGTCGCAGATTGTTACAAAAGTAGTAAATAAGAGACATAATACGAAATATGTGGCAAGTTCGCTGCTAACGGCTCTGAAGACAAGGAAAATACATAACAATAATATGCATATTTAAGAGGAAATAGAAAAGAATATAAAGATATTGGAAGTTTTCTTCGGGTCACATGATGTGACTCACATCTATTTATGGAGCAGGTATGATGATGATGATATGTATTGTTAGCAAGTATTACTTATAAAAGTACTATGCACGTCATGCCATTTTGCTGTAAAAACTAAAGATTCTTGAGTTTTGTATTATTTTTTACGAGCCAATTATTCACTGTATACGTGTTGATAATATCAAGGTAATTTACTTTCCAATAAATTCGATTCGCAATGCTTATCAAAGATACTATTATAGGCAACGAAAATTGGCTGTTTAGAACTTTAGAACCATTAGCAATGCTGTTGTATGATGCTCTTATCTTCCGTTTTAATGTGAATAAAGTAATTTTAAAGACGCAAATCTGCATTTTCATGAACCAGCGAGAAAAAATTATTTTCAGGTTTCCATCAACCAATTGACTTGATCTTCCTCTCCTTATTTATTTGAATTGAACAGGAATAGTTTACTAAAAAAAACATGTATAACCAAAACTTTAAACATTGAAAAACGAAAGAAATAATTATGCTCATTTTATTGTGAAGATGATGGTTTTTTTTTAAATAATAAGTTTTAACTTATTAAGGAATTATGGTTTCTGTGCATATATTAGAAAACAGGCAGTAGTAGTATAACGTAATGTTGAATGTTATGTTTGTGATTTTTTTACTACATACACGATCATTTCTCATTTACTTGAATTACATGAACTGTTTTTGTCACTAATGATAGACCGCATTAGCACAACTAAATAACAACATTATAAACTATTAAATAACAATAACTTTAGTTAGTGGAATACAATAACCTAATATATGAATATATATGCACCTCAACAATAAAATTATGAATCAAAAATCTGTTTATTTTGATGTGTCCCATTCCCAACAAATACGTACTACAAAATATCCAACCCTTCATCAAAAAATATGTACCTAAAACGGTATAAAAATCATAATCTGCCAAACAAAAACATTGCCTTCCATTTCTAAAACTTGTTACATACAGAACCGAACAGTTTTTTTGATTTGAGCACTGAAATTACATAAAAACGTTAAGTATGAATAATATTAATTCATTTTTACAGTTGCATTTGATATAGTACTGCGAAAACCATTCCCTTTCCCAACTTATCCCTTTGTGTACAAGAAAAAGGACAGCCAAACCATTTTACTTACTTTCTTTCAACTGGTAATATCACCATTGTAAATAGCAAATTAAATTATTATTATTATTATTTATGAACATTGCTGAAAATATTATTATGAAATAATTAAAATATAAACATGTTTTCGAACATTGCCTCCTCCGTTTAAAAAAACAACATTTTCTATTCTACTACAACTATAAAACACATAAATTAAACCTTTAAAACTTCCGTAATTAGGCATCCGTTTTTAACCCTTGTTTATATACATGTCGTGGATTGAATAATAATAATACATTATTTAAAAGTACACTATAATTTGTTTACAAAAACCATACATCGATCATTTTTGTTTCTGAACCTTAAAGCGAGTGGCTACTACGTTGTTAAATAGAGTACTTTGTGATTTCCGATATACGAAAATAGGCTCTTACACAGAAGATTAAACTTGATGATTGCATACATTATTTAAATGTTTGTTTTGTGGAAGGCACGAGAACGAGATTAAAATGTTTTGTTTGGTGGAGCCAGTAGTGACATTATAGTAATTTATCAACTATTATTCTGTATCAATAAAACAATATATTATTATGTAGCATCAAGCTTGTCGTCGTTTCTTTGTTTTTAGATCATTGAATGTGTACATGTATTTTCTCACATTAACTTACATGCTCACTTCCAAAAAGTCCTTACAACATTTGTATGTACAAATACCGTGTTCAATTAATTTAATAATAATAATAATCCGATATTACTAGTGATAACAGGAGCTCATCGTAAAATTCTCTAAAATTGCGTGGACAGCTAAAATCGCAGTATGGTGTTGTTTGCTAGTAAACATCTTCATCAGCTCTAAATTTGATAAACCGTTTTCAGGTACAGATTTGTTACTTTTTTGACGGGAACAGTTACACTAAATTTACAAAATAGTTTAGCTTCAATTTTATATTTCGCTAGTTTAATTTACTCTCACATGGAACTCGGTTTCGGAAGACCTAGTTTAGTTCTAGGCTTCCGTTTCTTATCTGATTTCTCATGGTACTCTTGAAAACAGGGTACAATGCATAAATTAATATGACATTCTGGACAAAAATATTTTGTCTTTCGTCTCAAAACTCTGCCACAACTATCTACAGAGTTCCAACAAAAGTTACATCCTAGTGCTGGCCCCGGTCTGAGAGCCGGACAATGGCCTGACCTGTGAACAAGCTGACCTTCTGATAGTGAGCCTAACGAGCTTAAATCTTTTGATACAACGGAGCTATCCTTTGCTGAAGATGCGGACAAGCTGTGTTGTAGTTGGTGAGGAGGTTGATGGGACGGAGACTCTGTTAGGCTTCTGCTGGGTCCTACTTCTTTCAGCGTAATACTTATACTCTCGCCTTGACTATGTGCTCTTTCATCTTTCAAGAGAATAGGGCTTCCGCTCCTATTCTCTCCTCCAGAAGACGCAGGTACAAATTGGATCATGGGAGCTTCAACAAGATAAGCTGCTGAAGCTGACTCTTCGTCCCGAACGAATTGGTCACTTTTTAGAATGTGAAATAGCTGACCTCTTCCAACTATACTATATGAAGAAGGAGCTGACCTTGAAGAGGATGATTGTACAGGTTGTGAATGTTGTCTCCGTATCACAGGATTTCCAGACGAGGAGGCTGCGACTGTTCCTTCATCTTCTGAAGAATAGTAGTGATGATGATGACTTGGAAGCAAAGGTTGTGAAATTTGTTTTACAAGATGACCTTGTGAGTGGTGTGATGATAATGATCCTGCCATTCTTACAGTAATGTTTGGAGTTACAGGATCACCAACAGTTGGAACCGTCAACAGAGTTGTTGTGGCAGACGGATTGACAGAACAAGGGGACGCAGTTGTTGTTGTTGAGACAGATGCAGAGCCGGCTGATTGAAGGACAGAAGGATGAGAACTAGCATCAGGATTATTATTACCTTCTGATTTTGGACTTGGTATATGTTGAGGACTTCCTGGAGGTGTAGGCGAACACTGACTCACTCGTACAATGGGAACAGTGGGTTTCTGCGAAGGGGACGAATTTAGAGGCGTGGAGGTGGGAACAGTTGTACTGATACAAGAAACTTCATGCTCTACCGATGCAGATCTTGCTTGGTGGTGGTGATGATGTTGTTGTTGAGGCTCAAAACATGGTGAAGTCCTGATATATGGCTCCCCTGTGTCACTTGAGTATCCTTGTTCTTCAGGTCCCCCAACCCCACACCCATCATCTCGTCCTCCCCCTGGCGAAGATTCATTGTCAAGTCGCTTGATTCGAGGTTGTCGTAGTAAGGGACGTCCCCGACGTCGCTTCCCGATGAGCGCGCCTACGACACCAAAGAGATAACACAAATGTATAATTACAGGCACACAAAAGCATTTTGTGATAGCACAAAAGTACACACAAGAATTCAGAATCTTAATAAAAAGAGACAGATGACATCAAGTTAAAATAAATACTGATTCGTTTCGTTCGTTCGTATGAAGAGTCAAGTTTTCTGTCTGTCACTGTCTTGCATGTGGATTCGATTATATAATAATAATACGAACAGTCGTAAAGCGAGTAGTTTTCAACAAGCAGTCGCATGCCGTATTTTTGTACCTTTTGTTTAAATTAGTCAGTGAGTTTTTTTTTATTGTCAGAAACAACATGTCTGCTAATAATAGTCTAAACTGTATAAATCACAAACAAGTCCGTCTTTAAAAGGACAGAAGAAGAATTTACATAATAATAATAATAATATTATTACGTCTGAAGGAAGGGAATGAGAAAAACAGGATAAGATTGCATATATATTTAAAGGGGAGACCGTTGGTGGGAGTTGCCGTTCTGAAGTTGTTGCTGTTGCTGGTAAGGCGTCTCACTGGAGGAGATGCCCATTTCTTTCAAACGTAAATATAAAGTGCTCTTTGGAATGCCACATATTTTGGCTGCCTTCAAAATGCTTGCTTTTCCCGTTGTCACTAAATTCACTGCGTCTTGAAACTTTTTCTTAAACTGAGGTTCGAAGTAATTCCGGGACGCCTTGCGTCTAGGTTCCATTGTGCCAATGGATGGCTTATTAAAGCTACCTCCACCTACACTGTTACCTTTTCCCATGTTTCCTATAATCAAGTTAAAAAGTGAAAACAAAAATTTTTTAGCATCAAACAGCCTACATGCCATTTGCAAAGTGGATATATCGACCATCTCAGCCTTCATCAATCATCAACCCGTTGGTTGACTTGCGGTGCAGGTGCATTTCTAGCCTAAATCAAAGTGCTAATAATAGAGAACGATTCTGAGCAGCAGCCTACCTCCAACACAACTAATAATAATTACACAACAAAAATGGAGGCACACAAATACGGCATGCAAGAAGCCTGACTGAATGACAGCAAAACGTGACGGGTGACATTTAAAAAAAAGAGTGGCACATTATTAGACCATCATACGGGGGTCATCATGTTTTTTCAGTCACATTGATTGAACAGTAGTAACATGAAAATGACAATTCTTTGTAAGTGGTACGGTACATTATTTAAGTAGGTATTCATTCACCCCAAGTTTCCTAGACATAACCCCGAACTCCTTTCCGCGCCTCCAAAGATAAGTTGTGGAAAACCCAAACTTTTTTGCTGCTTCCCGGTAAGAAGCACCAGTTTTTAAATATTCCATTGCTTCCATGAGTCGGGCGTTTTCTTCCTCTGTCACAACTACTTCTTTTCTCGAAACAACGGGCGATAATATCCCGTATCCTCCTTCATTAACAATATCATGTCTATTATCATTTCTAAAGCGTGAGCTAGCACCAGAACCATACCATAGAGCGTTAGTAATAGTAGCACCGTTAAAACTTTGTGGCTATTTCAAGCACCATACACGGATAGTTGATTTGATCAAATACTAATAATAATAATAAATATAAAATAATGGATAAATGCAGAATGGCAAAATGTACAGCCGCTAAAATGTTCCCTAATAAATCTCAAACTCAGTAAAGTTTACAAAGCCAACTGTCGATCACCGCTTGTATGTATGGTATAATATATATTATGTACAGTTTGGACATCCGCATACACACGATTATAATATTACCCCACACACAAAAATATTATTGCATTCTTGAAGACTGAGATGGCATTAAAGCACAAAAGGTTGCATAATCATTTCATATTAAATGATATTAGTAAAATATTAGTTGAAAATGGTCAAACATTTTGAAATGATAAGTAAAAATAAATAAGAATTACGTGATGTGAAATTTTTTATCGGCTGTTGTTGACGATAGAGAGACAAAGAATGGCCCACTCCAACAAATTGTCTTGTTGCATTGTTGTTGTTGTTATTATTATGCTGCCTGCTCATCTTCACTTTGGGAAGAAGTTTTCGAAGTGGAACATGGGGCCTTTCGAACTGAGTTGGCGGTGTCTTGTTACCTCCTGTTCCGGATTGGCTATTATAGCTGTCTTCTGTATCATACTGTTCGGCATTGCTTTGATCATCTTCGTAATACAAATCAACGGGCTCCTCATCGTCATCATCAACCTGATCTTCCATATAAGAACCATGAACTCCCTCAATCTTGACACCATCGACTACGCTTAGATCATCATAGCCTAATTGACAACCACAAAAAGCAGACGAGAGCCATAAATAAACAAACAAAAACATACACCGCAAAATAAATAAATAAATTATTAATAAAGTTAAATAATAATTATTATTAGATACACGTTCTCCAGCAGCACGCACGCAAGTCATACAAATAAATAAATAGCCAAAACGCTTTGCTTGCCAAAAAAATTAATTAAACAACACACAAAAAATAATTGTTTAAGCAGGCGATCGAATGCAGAAGAGGCATCTTTCCAAGTGTTCAAATAAATATTAAATAAATATTAAATAAATAATAAAAATGAAAAATATTAATCAAAACTCTGGATAGGAGCTAAAATTGTGGGCCTTAGATCGAAATCGATGAACAGAGTTTGATTATTGCATGCAAATTGCACTCTCAATCTCATTATTTACACAACTGTGTTTCTGGTTGGACAAACTGACCTTTGGTACGGAGCACCCATCTCATATATAATCAGATATTCTTCAGCATTCTTGAAAGTTACTGAATAAATACAATTGACATTTAAGCTGACAAAAAATTATACACTTTGTCTTTTATACAGTAGTCGTCATTTACGGATTCAAAGTCAGGTTTAGTCCAATCCGTCAAATTCTCGGTTGTATGACAAAAACATGTAACATATAGATTTATTTTGATAGGAATCATTAAAAAATCTTGCTTTACCTCCGTCTTGTCCCAAATTACTGTCATCCATTCCAGAATGTTCCACATATGAACTCTGATCCTGTAAAAGTCAATAAATAAAGTCAAATTTCCATTAGATAGAGGAAACAAATCGAAACGCTTGGTATTCCATAGCGGTTATCGATTATTATCATACCATTGCTGATTCTACGTTGTTGGCGTTTTTGCTCCGCTGATACCCATCGTCTAAACTTCTAGATTTTGGAAGTAGAGCATTCGCTGCAGTGAGTGGCGGAGGACCTGGACGCAAGGTAGCTTGAGGTTGTTGGTCGTTTGATGAAATATCACTACCAATCCCTTCATCTACAGATCGACTAACCGATGTTCCCACGCCTGATTCGAATGAACTTCCTCCGGAATTTGGAACGTCTCCTATAAAAAATACACCATATGAATACATTGTTTGCTGATATTATTATTCAGTAATCGTATTATTACGATTAACAAACAAGGGACAGTATTAGTATTTCATATCTAATTACCATTTGTACTTGCAGAACCAGAATTAAATGGAATATTGGCACTAGCGGATTTCTTTAGTTTCTTCCGAACCGGAAAGTCACTTGCGTTCTCAGACGGCTCAGCAGGTGAGGGCCAAGAGCGCACTGCTGACCCAGACATAATAAGTGGCGGTGGAGGCTGGGTGCGCGTCACAGGAGCTGGAGATGAATTTTCTGCAGGGCTACTACATCTTCCTGCTAGACTGACCCGTTTAAACTCATCTGCAGGTACTTCAGCCAGCCCTTTTACCTGAAGTGTTGCTGCTGTCTGTGAACCCATTATGAGCATTTGTTAAATCGAGCTACAAATTTACACCTTATTATACAAATTTCCTAGCGAGTAATAAAAAATATCATCTACCTGAATAATTTCGTTAATCCTGTCGACTTCAATATTAACTTCGCCATTGTAAATGAAAGTAACAATGGCTCGGAGGTCGGTGTACTGAACATCTTTGAGAATGACCACAGGGTGCTTGCAAGGATTACTCTCGAACACTCCCTGTAATAATGAAATGAATAAAAAAATTTAATCAAAAATCACTCCACATAATAATATCCATACTTCATAGCATATATAGGAAACAACTTTTCAATCCACAAGTGTTATCACAAGATTAGTAATAATTATTTACCTCGAAATATGGAGAGCAGGCGGAAAGTATAATCCTATGTGCTTGGATCCGGGTTCCTTCCGCAGACACTAATGTCACATCTGCAAAAGATTCCTTTGGCAGCAACGACGACAAAAAGGAGACCATATTCGGTTGGTGGTTATTCCATCTCAAACAATACTCTCTCGAGCTCCCTCCACCACCTGAACCTCCAGCGTCCAGTGCCATTTCGAAATCGTTTCCAACAAAAACACAATTCTCAAAACAAACTTATTTAAAAATCCTCAGTCCCAGTTCGAAATCACAATCCAATAAATAGATTATCGATGATGATGATGGTCAAATTTATCACATTTTCGCAAATAGTAAAGTCACCAAAACTTTCAACTTTGTTCCACCACCCTTGTTGAGTCTCTCCACCAAAATATGTTTGTCAATGCACTAATGTTTACAGGTGAATGCACTCTCTCTGTCCATTAACACATTATATGATACTCTTCCACCTGATACCATATTGTTATCCTCACACTACTACATCTGTTTTCTCCTCCACAAAAAAGAATTCCAATCAAATAGTGGAAACTTTAATTGTCGGAGGACTAACTGATGTTTCACTCTCCTTCCCAATATGTTATCTATATTAAAGTGTGTAAACATTAAGCCAAAATCCAACAGTACACAACAACTACTATAACTATAAGATATATATTATTATAATGGTCGAGTCAACTCCACGAAAAAACTTGTTCTCTCTCTCTCTCTCGTTTTTTGATGTTGATTTACTATCCTGTTTCTTGTTGGTGTTGCTGAGAGCAAAATATCTTATAGTTTTTTATGTATAAAAAAGTGCATATACTTCAAATGTCTTGAGTGTATGAAAAAGGAAAAATTCTTTCGATCCTCCTCATTCGCATCATCTCATTTACAGTATCTCAATGTACAAAAGAGGGAATCTCTCATCCGTCCGTTCCGTAAGTAAGTATTTTCTTGATGATGATAATGATGACGAGACGATGGCTTCTCTCTCTCTCTATTTTCTTCTTGTGCCACTTGTGGTCAAAATCTCCTTTCCTTCACATCCTGGTGGTGGTACGGAGGAGCTGTAGCGCAAAGGGAAAGGGAACTGTAGTAGACAGCCGAAGACAACAATGCAGAGGGAAGAGAAACCAGTCCGCATATTCAGTTCAACATGAAACATCACATCACACACCGACAACAATCAACTGTGACGAAGAAGAGGAAAGGATGGACGGTGGTGGTTGGTGGAGTCGAGTTGTTGGAAGGATTATTGTTGCACCACCATATCCGTACAATGCTTTGTGAGGTGGTAGAAGAAGAAGAAGAAGAGGTCTTCGGCAACAATGCGATAAAATATACCGTGTGTGCTAGTTGTTGGAAAGAAAAAGGGAGAGAGAGAGAAACGAAACCTTTCCTCGCTTCTCTTGTCGTCGTATCATGTCAATGCTTCGTTTCATGATGATGTTCGTATTTCAAGAAAATCAGGAAACCATGTAATGTTAGTTTGGTTTGGATGTGATTTTTAAATCTTGTTTTTCCACATCCCCAATGCATATAAACAGAGGTAGAGCAAAGTATGCAGGAGGAGCAGCAGCAGTAGCGGAGCACTAGAAAGACAAACAAGAGAGCTTGAATTTCAGGTTCAAAATGCTGATCATTCTTAATTCAATTCAACCTACCTGAAATGAAAATCTCATGTGGGAAATGTACGTGAACTTATGTGCACACATGGATATAACGTAACGTTATGCCTGGTGAACATAATAAGAACATGCACGGCGTATACGTATGTACTACCTTATTTATGGGGGACGCACAAGAAAACGCTATTATAACCATTTCTCAGAGAAAACTTGAATATGCAATCGTACCTTTCTGCTTACCTAGATATATTACTTATATATATGCTTTTATGTGTTCCGTGAGCTGTATAGATATAGATGGATGCATAAAGCAGGTTTTCAAGCTCGTTTTTCCCCTTTTTTGCTATAATATGCATTGGCTTGTTGGACTCGGATAATATTGTGATATGACTGATGATATGAATATGATGACTTGTGACGATGATGATGATGATTAGATGAGGTGAGTAAGCGAAAGCAGTTTTTGTGCTGTATTCCATAGAAAATCCTTACTATTAACAACATGAAACCCTAATACAGGTATAGAGGTAGTAGAGCTGAATTACCAGAGTAGATTACCTCACTTGGATTCTTGAATACGTAGGCAGGCTGTACTTTATAGTATCCATAATAATCCAAAGGCAGAGCATAAATGTTTTTGCCATTTGCTAATTGTTTTTGTCTTCTTTGCGTTACACTTTAAAAGGTTCTCTATGAAAATGTTGTTGTAAATACATGATACATAAAGAAAGATTAGATAGAGAGAGGATGAGTTACTTTTACTTAAGATTACGTTACACCATAATAATACAGGTATCCAACTACTTTCAATCATCAGAATAGTAGAACCAACCCAACTTTTAGCTAGAGCTCAGAACGACTTTATGCCATGTTGGAGGTTGGAGTTTCATATCATCATCTTAAAGGTGAAAGGACCATCTTATCCTTTACACTCTGTTTCGTTCTGCCACGCAAACACATTCAGCAATGTCTCTAAAACTAAACTCGGAGGATGAAGGAATCTTAGAAGCGTTACAGATTGGAACAAGTTTAGGAGTACGAAGTTCGATGAGTAAACAGCAGAAAGAGAACAACAATGACGCAATAGCTAAAAGCGAATATGAACATCATCATCTACAATATATACACTCATGCACACAACAACCCCCTTTATGGAAACGAGTACAGGGCAGCGGTGGTGGTTAAGCCAGTTTTGATGGGAGAAGAAGAAAAAATTCGTTCCTATATACTCTCCACTCCACTATATATAAGATGAACATATTATCAGGGAGAGAGAAGCATACACAATGTAGAATGAATGTTGCCCAGCTAATGTGTGTATAACGCTGCCATTTCCATTCCAAGTTCAAGTTCCATCCAATCCAACCCATTTCCATAATAGGTATGCCATCTTCTAGAGCAATAGAAGCAGACGTATCTACCTACCTACCTACCTACTTACATCTATTATAAGTAAAAGCAGCTTGAGATTTTGAAACAAAAATAATTATTTACAACAACATTTATTTGAGCTTTTGCATTTTCGGGTGTTTTAAGTTCAAATGATTCATGCATGCATTCCAACCAAATGGAAGAAATGACTTTGTTGATTTGCAAACTGAACTTGAAACATTCAACATTAGCTTTAGAACACTAAGGAGTCAAGCCATTCATTCAAGAAATAACATGCACTAAACATGACTCTGACTTTCTTTACATGGAAATGTAACATTGGAACATGGAACAGGACAAGAACTCTTTATAGCTTAAAGAGTTGTAGATAAGAATGTTTGTTTGGCTTTACAAGTTTTTGGACATTTCACCTCATTGACGTCATTCTGTATTACATCCTTTCTTTCCAAGCACTTCACACACGCTCACGTCATATCACGTGTGGATTGTGGATATCGTTTCATACATATATAGGTGGTCCAACATAAAGTTCAACTTCAATGTCCATGTCCATAAACGATGAACGCTACTATATAAATAAGTATGAGTGTATGTATGAATGAATTCGGTCATATATTCAGTATTAACTTCCCATTTTAACGCTATTTTATACAAAAAAATTACATTTAGCATAGAGTTTCTAGTTCCACCTTTAAGGGTTAAATCAATTTCTTTCTGTGATAACA
Source organism: Orchesella cincta (assembly GCA_001718145.1). Classification (NCBI taxonomy): domain Eukaryota; kingdom Metazoa; phylum Arthropoda; class Collembola; order Entomobryomorpha; family Orchesellidae; genus Orchesella; species Orchesella cincta. The sequence goes on along the minus strand of LJIJ01000263.1, from coordinate 91,651 downwards.
TTTTTTTGAAATCAACGGATGCAGTTCCAAGTTAGGATTCTCACGATAAGATTATAAGCATGATTACGACCACCTGTGTGGAAGTGCCTAATAAAAAGCAAGCAACAAAAAAAAACGCATGCAGGAGTTTGAGATAATAGTAATGGTGTCAATTTATAATGAAATAGAGGCGAATAAGTTTATGTTTGTAGTCTAGTGGTTCATTTTTAATCAATAACTTCCATTTCCATGAAACCGTTTACAAGCCTATTTTATCTTTGGCAGTGTATGATGCACGTCATGTCATATCGTAACATTCGTAGCACTTTACGTCTACTTGGAAAACGAATTTCATACGACAATAAATGCATTGGAATATCATACAGAAAAAATCCACAGCATCCTTCATGATAAAGTACTTAGGAAATTTGAATCACGTCATGAAGATCATGATACAATGTAGACTACTAAAATCCACATAAAATGGAATGACGATATTAAGACTTTATGTTTTACTTTTCCAACAAGTACTTCCCATAAAGCTCCCTCTTCTTGTCGTCTGAAAAGGTTGGAACGAAATTTACCAACAAAACATCCGTGAAACCTTCATCCTTGGTAGGTTCCTGCAATCGAGATCTGTAGAAGCATAAAAGTTATCACTATTATACGCAACCAACATGGATGACATGGATCCTGCACGAATTATAGTATTAGTATTGCAAGTCAAAGACTACTAACTTGAATGTATTGAATGCGACGGCTGGAACGGAACCCTGACCCGGATTTTCTCTGCTTAGCTCTCGAAACTGCAACAATGTAAATACAATATCGATTCATGCTTACAACAGTTACCACGTGCTGACAAATTGAAAATTTAAACCATTGTTTTTGAAATGCGAATAGTAATTTTTTACCCTATTATTATGAAGCGCTTGATTGTGTGTAATATTCATTTTGAAGCAACGGACAGGAACTTTAGATTTACTGGCAAGTTTAATATATTCTGCTCTATCTTTCCGTTCTGGATTTGTATTGTCTACTACAACCTGAAATAAAAACGAGTAAGAAATTCATGGTTATGGAATTTGGAAAAAAGAAATGAAATATATTTTAATTACTTCAACTCACACTTTTTCCACTTTTTAACGCTTCATCTGCAACGGATAGGCATTTAGCTGCAGTTTTCAGCGTATCACGGTTTACATGCACATACGATCTGGTTAAAATTTGTGATTTCACAAAACTAGATTTGCCAGAGCCCGGGAAGCCAACCATAATTATCATCTACAACATTTTATCAAAAAATATAACAACGAATGATTACTTGAATGAAGGACTAGTCTCATGTCACATAATTGCACTACTATTTAATCTTAATTTATTACCTCTTGACTGTCTGGATACTGAATATGATCATTGCTTGGTGGGTTATCTAAAAGCTTTCTCGGTTGGAAAAGTGGCATTGTGAATTCTTGAGGCTTTTGACCCATAAAAAATTCTTCTGGTGTTTTAAAGCCTATTCCAAGGTTCAAAGCAAATAATCTATCTGATAACGAATGATCTTTCTTGCGCCCAGCTGCATCTCCGCAGAAAAATGACTCTTGTGGATTCGGCTCCACTGACTCGTTATATTCTTCTACGAAAAGGTTCCAAATTCCGGTCACCGGTTTTCTATACTCATTTCTTCCTGGTATAATGTATACTACAACTGGAATTCCTAATTGAGAAACAATCGCCTCTACTTTTTTCTTCATCCCCTCTAGACTTGTCTTTCCATTTGCCATACCAGCTTGATTCGTCACAATTACAAATTTGAAATTGTCATTGTCTTCAAAGAAAGTTTGCAACTTTTGAACCGTGGAATTGTATAGGAACCTCCAGTCTTTATCATCCTTTGGAAACACTTTCCCTGATTTCGTGGTTATTATTGTACCATCCATATCAAACCCAGCAATCTAAAGTTATAAATTATTATTAGAACAAATTAAGAAATTATATATGATGCATTGCATACAGGACATTCAATCGTTACATTTAAATCAATTTAAATTACATTTGCTTTCGCTCGACGGATAATGTCTCCATATGTGTATATATGTAATTGATCTCCTTTCGACTTCCATTCTCCTACTTTAGGCAAAATCCCATCCTTTTTAAACTGGTCTTTGCTGGAAAACATTTTTGGGATTTTTGCAGGTTTTACAGGAATAGATTCTAGGGGAGGCAGCCCTTCAAAAACGATTTTATATCTGTGCTCGCCAAACAGTATGTCGACACTATCATTTTCCTTTCCAACTTCCTCAATCCCAATCCCGATCGGGGTTCCATTGAGGGCTGATTCGTTAGGGCCAACTTGCTTCACAGATACTTTACGGGTTTTGTAGTTTGCCCGAAATTCCACTAAAATGCAATAAATCCAAACAATTAAAATTTGATTTAGATAAGAAAAACATTTCAGAAATTGTTACAAGGAGAAGTCTTTGTACATTGAGTTCTGGAACAACGAGAATCCTTAATTTTTGACAGGGGACCCCGTCCAACTGTTACAACTTCTCCATCCGGCAAGGGAATCTCAGGAAATTTGGGGTCTTGGGGACGAAGTAAACAGGTCATCTTATTTCTAAAACTTGTTCCTTGTCCTTATATGGTTATCGAATCTCACAGAATGATGGTATGATGAACGAATGATGATGATGATAGGTGCTTTTTAATGAAAAGATGCGATCTAGTGCTGTATAACTTATAAATTGAAGATTGGTTTTAAAACTTTAAAAATAAGCAGATGAATCAATTTGTCCTAATTATACTTTCAGCTCTAAAGCACAAAATGTATTGTTGATTGTGCACAAGTGCTTTGTAAACAACTGTCAAGTGGTAACATTCTTCGCTCCGTCCCAAACCAAATGTTTTCTCACATTTCCCCAATTCTGTACAGAAAATTTACACAAACCAGCTGCGTTGACTTGACCTTGAAATAATAAATAACAACTTTGGTGCAATTTGAGATTTATTAGTAAATCATTAAATAAAGATAATCACTCCTTATATTTAGGTGACAAAAGGTGTTCTTCATTGTTCATTTATGTGTTTTCTTGGAATGAGCTTAACTTCCAAGTCTGCAGGAGGAGTTATTTGGAAAGTCACACGACGCCCCGTTAGTGGAATCGGTGTTTTCTTTGTCGGCTCAATTAGAAAGGTATGGAGTAAATGACTAATTGCTGCTTTTGATTCTACGATTCCAAACCTCATTGCGACACACGAGCGAGGTCCCTTTCCGAATGGCATGAAAGCAAAGGGGCTTCGTTTGGCCTTAATTTCCGGTCGGAAATGCTCCGGGTCAAAGCGCTCCGGATTTTCGTAGTAGCGTTTGTCGTGGTGAATTGATTTCAAGGGAATTCCAACTATCGCTCCTTTTGGAACAAACAAACCGGTTTCAGGGTCGTGATAATCAGCCATGCAGATTCTTTCTAAGCGTAATGTAGCAGGAAATTTTCGAAGAACCTCTGGAATTCAAGAGACATGAGATAGATAAGTTGAAATTCTTCCATTTTGATTTGTTGGTAGATAGCGCAAAATATAATTTAATTTAATTACTAACCACATATAAACATTTCCATATACTCAAGTTGTCCCAAATCATCATAATCAATGGTTCCGTCTTCCTTATTGGCGATCGTATCCACTTCCTTTCTCAATCTTTCTTGGACATCCGGATGTAATGCTAATGCGTATACACAGAAGGTGAGGAAGCCGCTGGTCGTTCGAAACCCAGCAAAAAAGAAGGACATCATTTGACCACTCATAATTTTCTCTGTGAGATATTGTCGCTTGCCAAGTTTGGGGATTTCAAGCTGAGCTTCTTTCTCAAACTCATCCAACTCATCAGATCCCACTGCTTTCAGTTCCCCATTTCTCGCTTCAACCAACAACTGGAGAAAGTCATTCCTTGTTTCCTTTCCATTCATTCTATCCTTCAAATTTGCTTGTAGAATCTTCTCAAAGAAACGCAAAGCTTCCATATCAAGCAAATCAATGTCAAAGAATTGGAATAGTTTTGGAAGCCTGTAGCTCAAGGTAAACTTTATGATTTGAAACGGTGTCATATTTGTCAGTCGGTGTGCCATTGTCGAAAATGGAGAATCGGGATTTTCAACTGTGCCTGCTTTCAATCCGAATATAGCGTCCGCTATAACATCTGCAGTGTAGCTGCTAACGCTGTTGTTTAGGTTGATCTTCACAGAGCCGGAAGGACTTTGATTTGACTTGCATTTTAAGGTTGAGACCCAATGCTTCCCGACGCCATTTATGCACTCCATCATGCGTCGAATCTTCCCTGTTGAGAATGTAGGACTGACCTGGGTGAATTTAAAAATAAAATTAGATGGACTCGTGTAAGTCTTCATGATGAGCAGATTACATAACTCCATTCAAAATTGAGATCTCATATGAGACACACCACTTACCGATGCCCTTACTCCTTTCCACTCCTCACCTCTCAGATTGCCCAACATTTTTCTTAGCACAGAGTCTTCTCGAGCAGCTCCAAAGAAGAGTCGCCTGTCGATGAAATGATCAAAGTCTTTGACCAAGATCTTTTTCACGAGGTCCAAATCTTTAATTAAGACCACAGGAATCGGATTTTCAGCCATTCCACAAAACTTGTCCATCGTTTCATATATGAAATCATCTCTCTCCGTAATATCCCTTCTACCCAGTAAAATGTCTAATTCTGACACTATGGACGTCGCATCCACTTCCGGAACTCCGAATTTCTTCCAATAACTCCTATTTGTTGGTGCATAATACAGTTTGTATAGAATGAAGGCGAAAATTAGAACAAATGTCAAACTAAGCCACATGTTTATATGAATGCTATTATTAAATCGACAAAATCGAATTCAATGGATCTTCTTGACCATAATAACTTCAATTGCATATAATATATTGTATATGGAGAAACATTTGGTTAACTAATAAAAGGACGACAAATAGCTACGCACCCAAATACTTAAATTTAGTGCAATATTAAACTTTATTTGAACTAAAGTGTAAATGTGAAATTCATTGCATGCGTATTTACATTAAATAGTTCTGGGTCATGGATAATCCAAGCAAATTGCATGTATATCAATTTAAAGGAAAGTTTCAATCACGCTTTCATTGATGCAATCAGTTTAGTGTGCATTATTTTAACAATGAAGTAAACACAGGAGAATGGCACTTAAATGAAGACACTTATCTTATCGGTCTATCTTACAATTGATGAGAGTATATATATATATAAATGATGTACTATATTTACCAGCATCTTCCCATTTTAAAGGTGTATGAAAATGATAGATAAGTCAGATAAGTGGACTTCTGGAAAATCCAAAGTTACCATTGCATGCAATGCATGTCCAGCTAATTTTAATTTGAAACTTCGACTTTGATATTGGAATATGTGTATTAAAGGTCAGTCAACGTTAACGACTTCCCGTACAAAGTTTAAGAGCACATAGCTAGTAGCCTTTCTTTTTCATCGTGCTTAAATTAAATATAACACAATCACACATCATATAACACGTGATATCAGTTCCATCATTGCATGCAGCACGAATATGCCGTACGTATCCTTCCTCCATCCGATTTAAGTTTATGCTTACGCATTTCACAATTCACACCTGCAAAATATGAAACACATCAAAGAATAACTTTTTTTTAAAATTCTATAGCTTCCATTCATGATTTGAATTGAAAGTTCAACCTATACGAGTGACTAATAGTAGTAGTCCAAGAATAAATTTTGTATGCTACGTCATACCACTATGGTTTATGATTCATGATGTCGTGAATTGTGAATGAACTAAGGTTTAAATGCGTTTTTCTTAAAAACATAATTTCAAACTATCCTACCACAGCAGTTTTTTACCATTCACCATACCTGTTTTGTTTTAAGACTTCCGTCAAGTAAAGTAAAATCTGGGCTACTGCTTCTTCAAAATGACTGCTATGCTAATTTCCAATTAAATCATCAATTGAACCCTAGCTGATTCAAGGCTTATCATCACAGATATGCTAAAACTGTGTATTTATCATAAATATCATAAAAATGAGAAAAAGAAGCATCATTTCACCCATCCAGAGCTAACCAATACTGAATTTGTGACAACGATATGCATAAGCACCCAAAACAAAACGTAAGCATATATAACCAAAATATCCTTAGTTCTCATAGCTCAATGCTTCACAGCGGTATGATTTTGCGAGTAGCAGGAGGGAAATCTTCCTTCACTTTTGTTACCTTGTTTGTTTGGGTCTATGAATGAATCTGATCTGATGAAAACATTCCCTAAAGAAAGCCGTTGGTGGTCTCACTTCATCTCATCTGCAGATACCTTTTTATGTGTATTTATTATGCACAACTAAAAGTATCAATATTTGTTCCGTTAAATATTTATAAATTTATAAAAAGTGTCAGTGTTAATTGAACATGGAATGCTGAAGAGTGTGAATTTATCCGGTTCGTACTTTTTATTCATGTATGTCACTATTTGATTCGCTATTAGTTTAGTTGATGCATGAACTTAAAAAAAATTACACCCGGAAAATGCTTGAAGACTGACTGACGACTATATTACTGATATAGTTAATTTCGTATACAGTTGTTTGTTGTTATTAGTTAGTAATTTAGTAGGTACAGCCAATTTTTTAATGTCACATCACTTTGAATTCAGCATGCATGCATTCGAATGAGGTTTAAATGCTCTGTGTAACACTGGTTGTTGATCGTAGGCAGTTTGCGGATTGCCAACCGGTTAAATTAGAGTGACTCGTGAACATATGGATAATGGACATCGATTTGAAATTGTTAGGACCCTATGCAAAAGTGTATTTAGAAGGATTTAAGGCTACTGCAAAGACAAATGAGCCACTAACGAAGCCTAACAGGTTTGTTTTGTATGATTGATTGATGAATACTATTTTTTGTTAGTGACAACAAGGAACTGACGACTGATTGTTTTGAATAGTATTTGTACATTTGAATGTTTTGTCTATATATAAAAAATTCATCAGAGCAAACTTTGGGGCGTTACATAAGAAGCAAAACGTAAGGTTTCTCCAAGACGTGGACAGTAAAAGGAACGACAAACGCTCGCAAATGGAAGAAAGTAGGAAGGCTAGGAGATCCATGAAATTCATGAATGCGAGAAAGTCTAACATGGCTGAAATTGCTCAAGAAACTAGCAAAGCAATGATCTATCTGACAAGAGTGAATCGAAGACCAAGTACCCTGAAAATCCACGTGTGCTACTGAATCTATTGGACACTCAGGACATCGGTAATAGACTGCTATTGGATGTCAGTTCCTCTTTACTGTCCAGCACATTCCCTATAGGTAACATGGAAACGCTCTACACGTATTTGCGACAATCTCTATATGCTGGACTACGCCCAATTTTAAGATAATTGCACTCCTGAGTGAATTTTGGAATTATCATTACTTCAAATAGGAACAAAAACGATTGCTCAAATAGCTGCACAAATAGTATCTAAACAATCAGTCGTCCAGTTTCCTTTCTTTGTCCGTCGTGTCAACATAACAACAAAAAATCAAGTCATTGGTTCATACAAACTATCCACAGTTTCAGTTAACAATAAACAAACCTCGCTTAGGCCTTTCCTGGTTCGTTTTTCGACGGTCATTTGGTACATACAATAGAATGAGCAGCAACTTGTAAGCCGTTCACGCACTTAAAACACAACACTCAACTTTCACATAATTTTACACTCTTAGATCATGCGGAGTAGTACGTCAACCTAAAACAATGTGGACGAGAAAGAATCGCGATCCGCTGGGAACCAACTTTTTAAAACTGGAAGAAGGAGAAAGAGGAGCTTCCGACATCTGGTCCACATCATAAGAAAGAACTCCCAATATGTAATCGACGACGTCACTCTAAACTCATACACCTTTCTTACCAAGTTTCGGCCTGCTGCATATGTTGGGCCAGTAATTCCGCTCAAATCACAATTGTGCCCCTGTATCCGGACAACTTCCAAACAACACCCCAAAAAGCCAACAGTGATACTAAACAAGAAACTCAAGACATTTTTAAATCGCCCCATATTCCGAATGCATGCATTGCTGCTCAAATTTCGCAATTCGGACTACTTACGACTGCCTGTGAAGCGTACCTTTTTTACAAAAATTGAGGAAATGGTGGTTCCGTGACCTACTAAATTACTAACTAATAATCAACAAACAAACATGTATACGAAATTAACGTATATCAGTAATTGTAAGCTGTACAGTCGAGTCGCAGTCAATGTCAAGAGGTTCCATTCTCTCCACCTGGATTACTTACGTTTCGTAGAAAACCTTTGTAATTTATATTTTACTTGTTTTTAATCGAACTTTTAATTCGCGCTAGCTGTCCGACATCAATCTTCGTACTAGCAGAGCTGGAATATGAGTCGAAATTACGGGAATACGTGACATGGACATATAAGTAACAACATTTAAGTAGCAAACGAACCGCGGATAAATTACACACTCTCGTTCTAGCCCATGAATCCATATTCGACTAAATCTAAACACCTCAGTGACCTTTATTTTACTGTGAACTTGTATAAATATTTAATCGGCAACGAAATATGTGATACCTTTTAGTTTGCATAATAAATTACACATAAAAAAAGTATCTGCAGATGAGATGAAGTGGACCAACACGGCTTTCTTAGGCGAATGTTTTCAGCAGATCAGATTCATCACTAGACCCAAACAAACAAGGGGGGTAAACAAAAGTGAATGTCGAAATGTCCATACACACTCTTGATTTACTACCGCCGCATGAAAGATCTTAAAATGAAAACACCCGTTCTAGTGTGTCGTGGAAGCAATTGAGGCGTGAACTAAGCAGGTCAACAATAAAGCGTGGGCTAAAATGATATTCCTAATTAATTGTTCAGAACTTTAGTTTATGATTGATTTATTAATATTGGCAGTTAATCGAGTCTCTTTAGTGAGGGGTTTACTTTCTTGTCCTAGTCGCTCATAGGATCGTTGCCTCTACCACTTATTCATTCATAACATTCAAGGAAGCCTTCTGCCGCAATCCAACTAGCTAACACCTAGTGCATGCCGCAAACGTTTCATCGCGCGTGCTAAGAACCATTATAGTCACAATGATGCCTTCTTTTGCTTGCTTCCAAACAAATGATTATACCATTATGCCAGCCAGCCCAGGTATTTCATGATAAATACACAGGGTTTATTAGGCAACAAATTCAATGAGTTTCTGTATCATTAAGCTTGAATGCAGCTAGGCTTTCAATGCATGATTTAATTGGAAATTAGCATAGCAGTCATTTTGAAGAAGCAGCTACGCCCAGATTTTACTTTACTTGACGCGATTAGCTGTTCAACAAAAGAAACAGAGGAGATTATACTCTCGGTGTGAATGCGTAACACCATCTACAATACGGTGTGGTGTCGTCTAAGGAATTACTGGTGTTTAGAGCAATATAATCGTCTCTTTACTCTGAAAAAACATTCCATACTTACTTTACTACACAAAAGATCACATTTTGGAACCAAGAATATTGTCAGTTCTATACCCCCAATTCACGATCAGCTCAAGCAATGAATACGTAACTGTAAAACACACATAAGTCCGTGTTTAGAATAGAAGTTCAGAGTCCTAGCATAACAAAACTGTATATTCTTGGAGGCCCACTGACCTGAGCTATTGAAGTTCAGTATGAGCTACTTTAGATCTTAGAAAACGTACTACATATACACATAATGACAGCGTATCAGTTAGAAAATGCGTCAAGTATACAAATTATGGACACAAACCTCGGTTGTTTGTTTACATAGTTAATATTCATTTGCTCTATGGCGGCGAGATTCTCCCCAACTATACAGTGACGCCCTCTAAGTCATTCGAATGAGAAGTAAGCAAGTTACTATAGTAAATTTACAACAGAAAAAGTTAATTCTCACTTTGAGTCTAGTTCCATTGTATTTCAACGAACTGGAGCGAGAGCTAAAAAAGAAGAGATTGCGCAAGTGTGGAAGAGCAAGAATTCGTGTAAGCGAATAAACTTTCAATCGGAGATGGAGTTGCAGCGCTTAGAGGAAATCTAGCTCGAATACATTAGCAGTCTTATATGCAATCGCAAATTACCTTCAATTTTGGCGAGCTTCTGTATTTCATATCTATGTCAGGAAACGGATGCCTCCATTTTCGGGCACTTATGATTTTTAAGCTGATACCATTGGTACTGCATCATGAGTTGTTATATGATGTGTGATTGTGTTATATGTAATTTAAGCACGATGAAAAAGAAATGGTCGATTACTTAAGCATAGAGATTGGTTGGGGTGGACTTTTATACTAGCTACTACTATAGGTATCGGACGAAGTATCAGTTACTGAATATACAGATGATGAGACTCAGCCCAATTTTGTCATAGCACACATTAACATCTGCCAATTGTATTCAACGGAAGTTCGTATAAAGATGTATCCAGAATTTATATATTTCAGCTTCCTACAAATTAACTAGATTGTGAGCTCAAATCTAGGAATTGCTCAACGTGGTTGGACTGTCACCAGATACAGAAGCATAACTCTACATTAGTCTGCGCTTCAATAATAGTCATTATTTTACTATGTTCCACTTTAAAATTTGAGTGTCAGAGACGATACCCTCTCAGAGATAATAAATACTATTGGAACTAACATAACTATGTGTGAGTAAAGAAGCTAAAGCAAATCACGATACTGACTCCTTCACTCCTAATTCGTGTCACAGCGATATAGCAAGACTACACAGAAATTAACTACGTTTCAATTAAAAACTTCACCATTCTCCCCAGCGCAGACGTGAGAGCCATTTTAGCAAACCGTAAGTAGTTATATAAAAAAAAATATGATTGAATGCAATGCAGTTGTTTCAGATCCGTAACATTACATGGATGTGGTTGATGTGTAACAGAAAGGAGAATGGCGACAAATGTTGGGAAATCCGATAATAATGAAACAGAGGAAGCTATGGATGTAGCACTCCCATTAAAGGAAGAAGCTGTTCAGGAGGAAAATAACCTTGATCAAGATTTGAATACTTCTGGGCGAACATTTGACGGAAGATTCTTCACAATTAGCAGTCCAATGGCGAAAAATACTCCCGAAGCGCGTACTCCCCAACGCATTAAAGATGGAATGTCTGCACGTAGTAATAGTAAGAACTAGCGTTGTATTTTTGCATACACTTTTGTTTAAATCGGGTTGTGAATTTCCATTAACGTAATCGTAATCATTTTAATTATTTTGAAGGATCGCCAGCAACATCATTATTACGTACTCCAAGCCGTCGTTTGAGTACAACCAGTGATAGCTCACTCAAAAGGATGTCCTTTTGCATTCTTGGAGTGCGCCAATCCATGGGGTCTTTTAATAAGGTAATTGCAAATGGCAATCCCATTTCATATTTATATTAATACTAGCTATTAAAAGATTGTGCTACAATGTTCCAACATTTTTTAAAACTAACTTAGATCGGAGCTGTTCCAATCTCTGCTGACGAAAAGAACCAAGAAACGGAAAATGAGGAAATGTTTTAAGTACCTCTTCTTAGGAAATAATACTCTGCCAAGTACGCATTTACCGAATGAATTATTATTGTGAAAACTTTTGTCTACTCAGATACATTTTACGCTTATACAATACGCTTCATAAATTGCCATCATTTATCTATTGTGATAGGTATTAATGTGTATATATATCATCTTGTACGGAGTAATATTTAACTCGACCCCTATGTATATAAGGAAAACGATGAGATAAATGAAGTCAAAGTTGAACGTTTGGCAATGTTGTCAAGGGTGTAGAGTGTGGATATAGCAGTGAAATGAAATAAATTGATTGAATGAAATATGTATAAAGCTGTATGATATAATGTCGAATTTTTGTAGGCAAGTCGTAAAGCTAAGAAAAGTATTTTTTCACACATTAGTAATTCAGTTTAAAATCTTTGTGACATCGTTCCTTCCCATCAAAGCATCATGCCGCAGGACAGTAATAATCCAAGACGTGCATCCTATGGCACAGGTCAAGTGCAGCTATTTTCGTTCCTCTTTAAAGGCTTCCTCGTGACTATTTCACCAATATTGGGATTAGGACTCCTGAAGATCATCTTCTTTGTTTTTACCAACCCTAAATATTTCTTTTTTGCCTGGCTGTTGGTACTTGCCGTTGGGCTTGTTGCAGAGTTTTTTACTGACACTTGGCGACCCAGCCAATTTAACAGGAACAACCAGGCTGCTCCACCCAACGGCAATGGTCACTCTTCCAATATCCAAAATACAAAAAACGACAATGGACTAGCTGAGAACAAGTCACCTACGATTCTCTTCAAGTCGCAAGCTGCAATTCCGTCTCATACCGTAGTGGACCAGATTGCGGATGCCGCAGCAGATTCTAAAGTTATTTTTGAAAATAAGGGTTCAGGAGTTGAGGAGGTCTGCTCGAAGAATACTGTTCGTTGTCTTTGCCCACCCCTTCAACATTTTTATCTCTATGTCCTTTCCTTCTCGGTTCATTTATTTTTTTTATATATTTTATTTTGTTTCTCTTTTTTTTTACGTTTTTTTTTTTTTTCTTCTTCTATAGTATTGGATATCTAATGTTTATGGCTGGTGTATATTAAATCGTGTTAAAATTGGTCGTCTGAGATGGATAAATTCCAATAACAAGATCTGGTGCTCTTCTCATGCCTGCAAAGGATAGATGGCTAAGGGCCTAATCCTGGCTCTCGCAGCATGGATGCAGAATTGGAGTCTGCGAACATTGCGAGGCGTTGTTGAAGCCCCACCTGTCGGAAAAACTCTAATCTCCTACGCTGTAATAAAGACATGAGGGAAGGAGAAGGAAGGATTCAATCGCAATTGTCGATTAGAATTTTAAAGGAAGAACATCAAGAGTCAGGCATAATACACTGATCGATTCCCTGACATACACGCAACTCACTCAGAAAACCGGCATTCGTGACTCTGAGAAACTTGATAGATCATTGCAGCTTCTCGTTCGATTGATTTACGTGGATGATGAGAAGTAATTTTCGGCAGAATTATCAAAATGACATATTGAATAGCAATGCAACTGCTTGTGTTGAAGCGGGCTTCAAGAATTGGGGGATATTTATGGTACAAACGAGTGGAAATGAAGGTTACGTTGAGGCTACGCAGTTGAAGAACACGGAGGCGGCGCAAAGCGTAAATAATCTGCAACCGATAGCAAACATGGAAGAGCTTGCATAAAAATTGGTAGATATTACTGGTGCTCGGCAAATAACCTAATGTTTGGCAATTTTTTTACTCATAATAAGCTACCAAGAACGGCAATCTTAATGGTTTTCATTGCGAGAAATCACGCGACCGGTACCTGCCGTATTATTGAATTCAAATCTTCGAGTTCTTCAGACTAAAACATGGAAGCAATGATACGATACATTGCAAAATCATTTTTTTAAAAAATTTGCAAGACTATAATGCAAAGCTATGTCTTAATTTTTTCAGTAAAGCTAACACTAATCCCAGTCGCCACCAACCCTCCGTCACGAAGATCCCCCACAATAGAACCACCTAAAACAAACCTTAAGAGGAACACGCCTCTTCCGGCTTCTCATTACTTCTAGTTTGTGACCACTGCGCTGCCCACTTTATTTCCCGCGTTACTTCGCTCCAAGGGTCGGCCATTGTAATACTCAGTCGTTTTATCTCCTGGGGCTCTGGCGCCCATCTCCCGCCGTCGTCGCCCATCGGCTGCCCTCCTCTATCTCCGCATCTCACTCGGGCTCGTTTCAACGCTCGACTCCCTTTATTTGTCTCCCCAGTCTTTGCCTCTTTCGTGAGTGCCGTCGGTCGTTGCCTATGTCCTTCTGCGCTCCGTCCTATTTTTGTTTCTCGGTTCGTTTGGCGTTCCGCTCATGTCGTAGGCATTCTGCTTAGCTGGACCTGGCGATTTCGCCCAGCAGCAACAAGGTTTGCGGCTTGGAGGTCATATACGTAAATGGTACATGTCACATTGGCTAGCGATTATACTCCATATGCTGAAAATCAGTTCCTAAGGGTGAGAAATAAATATATTAGACAACACATCATTTATTTTTTAAAAAACTTAACAAATGCATTTTGTTTGGTATAGAAAAATTAATTAAGATTTCACTCTTACGATCCTCCTTCAACAATGCATCCATCCTTCAAGACTAGAATCTGATCACAATCAACAATTGTTGACAATCGATGCGCAACAATGATTGAAGTTCTGTTTGCACACAGTCGTTGCAACGAAGTCTGAATTTGACGTTCTGTGTGAGTATCAAGAGCACTCGTTGCTTCATCCAACAAAATAATTGCTGGATTTTTTAGCAGCGTGCGAGCGATAGCGACGCGTTGCTTTTCACCCCCACTCAACTTCAACCCTCGTTCACCAACAGCAGTATCATATCTTTCTGGAAATGACGCAATTCGGTCATGAATATGCGCACATCTAGCAGCTTCGAACATTTGATGTTCTGTTGAGCCCACTTTTCCATACAAAATATTGTATTTGATACTGTCATTAAACAGGACAGTATCCTGTGGAACAACTCCGATCGTTTTTCGGAGTGACTGTTGAGTTATCACCTTGATATTTTGACCATCGATAAAAATGTCTCCAGATACCGGATCGTAAAATCGGAAGAGTAGTCGGATAATTGAAGTTTTTCCTCCACCACTAGGCCCAACCTATTTAATATTATCATGACAATTTATGTGCATAATGTATGTTGTAATTACATTGGGAAAATACATATTACAAACGAGCCTACCAAAGCCACAGACTGTCCAGCTGGGACACAGAATGAAACGTTTTTAAGTACTGTTTTCTCTGGAATATAAGAGAAGCATACATTGCGGAATTCAATCACGCCACTATTTATAATGAGATCACGAGCATCCTTTGCATCTTTGACTTCCTCCTCTTCTTTGAATAAGTCCAACATATTTTCCATATCTATGAAGCACTTTTGAAGCATTCTGTAAAATGATATGATAGAAAGTTAAATTCAATTCAAGCATTTGTAATACAAAAAGACTAAGCTCATGGGCATAAGTCAGTGGTAACCTGTAATATGTTCCAAAATAGTTCAATGGAGCGTACAGCTGCATCAGATATGTAGTAAAGAGAATATAGTCCCCAACAGTGAATCCTTCGTGGTAAACGACCATTTTAACACAGAGCAACGAGCCAATCAACAAGGCTCCGTTAATTATGACCAGTTGAAGAAAGTTGAGAATGCACAAAGATGCGGTTACTTTCCATTCCTCCTTTTGATATTTTAGAATCGATTCGGAGTATCGTTTCGTTTCGTAATTTTCATTGGCATAATATTTTACTGTTTCAAAGTTCAATAGTGAGTCAATCGCCCTTTGTCTTTGTTCGTTATCCGACAGATTCATTGTTCTCCTGTACTTGGTTCTCCACTCGGTGACAGCGAATGTACAGATGAGATATAAAACCATTGCGATGAAAACAATCAGACCAAACCAGACATTGAAGGAGGATGTAAGGAAACTGATTGCTATGATGATATCCGCAATGGTGGGGAATATGCTGAACAGGAGATAGTTTAGAATGTTGTTAATGCTGTCTGTACCACGATCCATAGCACGAAGAACTTCCCCTGTCTTCCTTTGTAGATGCCAGCGTAAGCTCAGACGGTGGAGATGGCCGAAAAATTCAATCTAAATAAAATGTCGAAATGAAGACAATGGGATCTTGAAAAGTTGTGACAATACTACAATGCAAGTACCTGAACTTCTCGGGTTGTGTACTGTTCCACATTAATCCACAGAAGACTTCTGAAATTATTTAGCACACCAGTTCCACCAGCACCACCACCTTGCAAAAGTTTTAATCCGACCATTATCAGCACAAAATCCCATCTGAATGCCAAATGAGAAGGTCCAGCACCAAAGGAGAAGCTGAAGGTTCGGTCGTCTGACGAAGACGAATTTAATAGCGTCATGCTGTCCACTAAAATGTTTTAAAAAAACGTGAAACACAGCCAATGTTACATTGAAGAGCATTTTTTTTTTAAAATTAAGTGTGGCGTACCAATTTTTTTGTTGTAAATTGGCACAAAGAGATTGGTAACACGTCCCGCAACCAAAATAACCAGACAAATCAAAACGTTGAACTGCAATGCCAAACTCTTTGAAGGCCAAATAAACGGCATAAGCAATTTTATTTTGTGACGCAAGTTTCCAAACGCTGAACCAGATGATACTGTTCCACGTTGTTCATCATCCCCGTTAGGATGCAATCTAGTGAAGCTTTCACTGTGACGAACTGTTGGTATACCAGGTGCTCGAATTCCAAGAATAAATACTCCGCCGGTAAACACATACTTGCAGACGTATATAGATAGAAGTACAATATCTTTTGGGTTTTTCAACTTGAAGAACCAATCTTCACTATAAATGTTAAGCAACGCCAGATTTTCAAATGCAAATGCAGCGGTCCAAAACATTAGAAGAATGACCCCGTGGCCACGAGCCGGAGGTGCTGGCAGCATATAAATCCTTTCTCGGATGACCAGAACACATACCAGCGGCCATGCTAGGAGTCCCTGGATGAGTGACAGGAGCATATAACCGTAAACAGCTTGTGGGTCTCCCAAGAAAACTTTTACTGCCACCTGCCCAAATACGACCAGTGGCATCAGTCCATTTAGCATCATCTGTAAAACAAATTTACACATTAATATTAATATGAGGGCAAGCAAACTTTTTGAAATTTCCTTTAGTTATACAACTTACTTGAAGACCAAATAGTCTGGAATATGGTAAAGTGTAATGCTGAACTTCGATGGCATATTTACGATAAAAGAAAAACTGTATTGTTCCAAATAGCAAAATAAATCCGAGAGTGACTGAGGAGGAAATGGTTTCTGCAAAACACTGGGATACTCCCCCATCTCGGAGTATATGTGGGACCAGCGTTTCGTTGGGAGGACAGTACTCGCTTATCCGCAGCAACATTTTACTCATTGGAAATGAGGGCAGTCAATATGACATAAATATTCAGTGATAGGGATGGAGATCAGATGAAGGAAGGGTACGTCTTGTTTAGACCACTTTGGCTTGGCTTAAGATTAGCAAGTATGCTAGAGAGACCTTTTTCCGTCTTGACATTCGTAGTTAGGTATAGTACGTATTCAATACCAATTCCAATACATTGGCCGTTCGATTGTTGATAAGAATGAGATATTGTTATTAGGTTTCACCGTTGTCAAACTTATGTTGTCCCGTGCGGCATTTAAAATTTGAACAGGTACCTGTTGTGGGGACCTACGTACAAAAAGAAAACAAAAAATTTAGTTAGTCTCCTTACAAATCAATATAATCTTGGAGCAACATTATACTATACTTTAAGAAGAATCCAATATTTAACTTACATGTCAACAATTAGAATTCATCCTGTAAATCACTGTTTCTAACACAGTAATATACTGAATGTAACTTTAAGCAGCAACATAATGAAGTGTATTATATACCCGTCGTATACTAGTACCAACTGGACAGCTGACTGACGGCTTAGGAATACAAATAGATTCAAGGCCGAAGGAAACAAAATTCAGGTCAAATGCCAAGGGTGAAGGTGCACGATAATGATTAGCCTATAGCTGCATACAATGTAGTAAACGCCGCAACTTGGGTCATTCATTCACTTTTTAGGTATTACCAGTATTACGCAACAAATTTCACTATCAACAACATCAACAAATCTTCTCATCTGCTACTGCACTTTGAAAGTGTAGCTAGTTTTGTAGAAAATGATATAGTGCAGGAGAAAATTGTTTTGGTTCCAAGAACCGAGTGAGTGCGTATGAGATGACTAAACCTTGATGAGTCCTTCTTACAGTCAGATGTGGTCACATTTCGTTCTTGATTTTTGACAAGCAAGCGAGAGAAAAAGGGTTGAAAGATGATGTTGGTGTTTTGTTAGCTTTTATATAGAGCAGTTGGGTTCAAGTTGCCGCTGTAGATGAAATCTTTTAGAGTATGTATATATATTACACCTTCTCTTTTCTATATTGAACAGGAGCGAATAATGCATTGTTATTTTTGCGTAACATATTTTATCAAAACCCTTCCTCCTACATCTTTGGTTATCGTTCAAACATTATGAATTATCTATGTAGTAATCAGCTTCCAAATACTCATATCATAATCAACTTGTTTGTTAACGATGTTTTCTACCATATACTGAACGAACTGGATGTGAGAGAAAGCGAGGAAAGAGCATTCATCAAGCACCGCAGTATGCATTTACCAATACTGTGTGCTGTATTTCATTTGATAAGTCTTCGGTGTTTGCTTTGAATGATATCATCGTAAAGACTTGGTTTCATGTCAATGATGGGATACTCAAGGGAAATGGTGCACATGCAATGATGCAATCATTAGATCTAATCGAATATTTGTGTAGAAATCTTATTCCTCCAATCTTTCTAGAAAGGAATACTAACATAAGACTTTTGGACAGTGATAATGATAATAATTGACAATAAAATATGGCATGTTATTACAAAAAACAAAATTATTTAGTTGAAGCTTCAAGGCGTCGTGAAGACTTCCTCGATGGCATCTATACTAGGTCTATGATTAGGTACAGAGTTCCAACAGGATACAAGTAACTGATACAATTTTTCTTTTGTAGTTTCCTTAACAAAAGGAAATTGTGGAGGGTCCAGTATGTAGCTCTTGTTTCTTAACACGCGCTTGATTACGTCTTCATCAGTCAAATTCGAATACGGAGTTTTTCCAAATTGGAAAACTTCCCATATGACAACCCCCAGGCTCCATATGTTAGCTGCGTGGGTAATATTCGACGTGGAAAGGGACTCTGCAGTAAATGTCACTGTTTCTGGGGCTGCCCAACGAATCGGGATTGCAAAGCCGGAAGTCCAGTAATAGTCATCTCTAAACTTTTGGGTGGAACAGCCATAGTCGCCTATCACTACTTTCCCTGCGGGCAGAGCCACCAAGCAGTTGCGTGCAGCCAGGTCACCATGAACAAAGCCGGCTTGTTGCATCCACTTGACCCCTCTAACAATATCTAGACATGATGACAATTCATAGTTATCATTTACTTGATCCTCTATTTGTAATTTATTTTAAATGCATTATAATTTTATTGATTTGTACCAATAATCATACGAATGACAACACCATCATCAGCAGAATTGGATGTGGGCACAAGCTTTGCCTTTCCACGAAGATAAGTCTTAAGGTCCCCCAAAGGAAAGTATTCAAAGATGAGAATGTATGGCATTTCTTCTACACAATGACCTAACAGTTTTAGAATGTGGTCAGAATCTTGTGCATCCCGAAACATTCGAGCTTCACTCAAAAATCGACTTTGCTCTTGCTCGGTAGCGTTGTCCCGTAATGACCTCACTATTACGCTGGAAGATCTTATGTACGGTTTGATATGCTTAGCATCAGCTTCCAACACCTTTCCAAACCAGCCTTTCCCAATGATTTTCTGGTACTCGAGATTTTTTCGGGGAAAGCTTTGCTGGGGTTCCTCAAACCAGTCTTGAGAATTAATTTCCTCCTCATTAGGAACGATTCCAGGTGCTCTATATGTTCTCAGCTCAAAACTATCCCGACTATCTACGTTCATGTCAGATAGCGTTGGAAGTGGCTCTATTGTAATTGATGTACGGCCACCCACATCTCTTTGAAGGTTGACGGGGTCAAGGGTGGCAAAGTTATTGGAACCACCAGGTACGAACCAGTCGGGAGGAGCTTCATGAGTTCCTTGATTTCTCCAAAAGCATAACGTCTATAACATATAAATTATTCACAATTATTTTTTTGCACAACAAAAGTGAGAAATTGTCAAAAAGATTACCCTTTTCCACCAAACCCACGTACAGCCCACTGCTACCAGTATAAAAATGCAAAGCATCGACAGTGAGATGACCACATTTTGCATTGACAAAAAGGGATCCCCACCAGAACCTCCATTGCCAGTCCCTTGTTCCACTGACGTCACCTCAATAACAGCAATCGTTAGCAAGAGGAACTTTTGTATAGAAAACGACATACTGGAACAGAATTAATTAACTAAACGTTTACGAAGAATTTAAAATTTTCTCTTAACAATTTATTTTCTGAACCGCAAGGTTTTCAAAGCTGGAGCTTAATGAAATACACTACAGGGACCAGGGGCGTATACGAAGACACATTTGACATTAGTGTTTGTGTTCATCCAAGCAATATAAATATAAATTTAATTTTGAGTATAGTGTGAGCAAATGAAATTAAGGTAAATTGTTCAGAACACATGTACACAAATATCCAGTTGAACGCAAGTACAGAATACAGCAAATATGCGACTGATAAAGTTCCACGAATAATGGGACTAATCAACATCATACACCACCATGTTATCTCTTATATCGGTAAGCTTATCCATCAGCTATACTGCATCGCAAATTGCAACACAACGAAAATTGGCAATATAAACGAAAAGTGAAAAGATAAGGACGAGTGATAATGACGCTGAGACTCATAATGAATATTTGAAGGGAATAAAAACTATAAAATGTTGTAATAACATTATAGACGTAGATGTGATTGAACTAATAACGAATTGTTTCGGATGCATCGTAAATGAATGCATGAAAGTAAATGAATGCAGAGTGCGTCACCTTTTGGATCTGAATGTTTTAATATTTATTGTTTACAACATATATAGATGCGAACAACACGATTAGAGCAAATGAGTCTACAAACTAACTGTATTTTTATAATTGCAGCTAAAGTCCAAATAATCAGGTCTGCAAACTTAAAGATGGATGATTTGTGAGAAAAAGTATTGGTTTCCTTTAATCAACGCATTATCTTAGAATCGGGCATTCCATTGGAACCCAACGTTTTCGGGAACCTAGTCTCCTTAAAAGTTGACATTGGAAAGTTTTGTCGGAGAGTGAGACACTTTTCTCTGTCGAGAAACAGTGCAACCTCCTTCATTTTGATGTCATGCTCAAGAGATGCCTTTGTTTTCATTAATTGCGACATTGTTTGTTCCATATCCTTCAACTTTGCCTGGAGTTGATCACTGCTTATCTTCAGCGCGTGAATTTCCTTCAGCAATGCCAACATGACCTTATCTCGACACAACTCGATTCCTGGCCTTTCCTTCCTCTTTTCCAGACGAGCTTGAGCAAGACGTAGCATTGGAAGCTTCTCGTCCAACGCTTTCCTCACGCTGCTCATGTGTCTGTTAAGACTGTCAATGTCGTGTTTGATGCGATGAAGTTGCTTCTCAATCTGCTGTTTTGCAGACATCAACTCTGAGACCCTTGTGGAGAAGCTGGCATTAGTCTCGTACCAAATGGAGAAGCATTCATCAGCGCTGGAAAGCATGGAGCGGCTCACTTCTGTGTATAGCATTTGAGCAGAATTACGCTCCTCTTGAGATTTCCTTATCAGAGATTGTGTAAGTTGAAGCCATGATGACGGAGAGCTGTTGGCATTTGTCCCGTCGGATATTTCCAGACCTCCGATTTCATCCTGAAGTCTGGCCAGAATTTTTACGCATTCGTCCGTCTTTCTAGCCTCATCTTTATTTCGCATGTCAGTTTCAAGCTCGTGACGAGCTGCCCGCAAACGTGAGAGCTGACCGTTTACTTTCTCCATTTCCGTGAGAAGCTTGTCTTGATTCTTCTTTAGAGATTCGAGCTCCTTGTGAAGACATTCTTCAACGGCATCATGCACCAACTCAACTCCTTGACGGGTTTCGCGAGTGAGGAGATTTTCTTGCGTGATTTCCAGCGGTGTCTGAATTCCTTTGAGCATCTGTTCCAACCGTTCCTTCAGCTCGAGCAACTCATGAGTTTGGTTGATGTTGTATTTTAACTCATCCCGTTCATTCTCCAACCAGGTGGAAATGTCATGAACTCTTCCATCAATGTCTGCATTCGTGTCAGAGTGGTGGCGAATCTGCTGCTTATTTGTGTCATGAATTGTTCCTACAGCTTCCGTTTGGACCATTGTAACCGTGTTATGAACACATTCCGCCCCAGTGCATAACTGTTTATTACTGACTTTCCATTCGTCAACGGAATACCTTGCAACACAAAATATTTCAGTGAAAACTCAAATTCATTCAAATGAAGAAAGCTGTTGCTAAGAATTCTTGTGACTGTGATTACTTTGGTCCTGGATAGGCGTAAGTTCGAGCCGCGTGGGAGGCACAAACGTTGGAGGCTGTCACCAAATCTGGAAACTTGTGTCTGTCTGCAATATCATGGAAGAGGTCTGATTGGGAAGTTCCCTTGTAAGTAATCCCTTTCCCAGTACTGTTTTAGTCGTGTATGGTAAAACAAAAGTGCAATAATCACATTTTCAAGTTCTGAAGACCCTGTTAAATAAAATCCACAACTTTTTAAACAACAAGGGTCCTTTCCATCTCAGGTTCACTATACCTTGAACCCATCCGATTCCAAAGATTGCACCCATGTTCATATGAATGAACATTGCAGGTGTGAGTTCTCGGAGCCTCCGACTGTTTTATGCACGTATTTAATTAAAAATAATAAAGAAAGACTAAGTTAATAAATAATATTTGATCAAACTCTTCTCAATTAAATTATGAAATATAAAAATTACCCCTTGAGTTGAAGGCAACACCGGAAGCGGATAGAAATAACGGTATTGGTAGCCCATTGGGCTGGGATAATGATCAGTGTATCTTGTGTATCTGTACATAATTAAAAGAGAAAGTTGTACTGAGCCATGGTTCTCCTTTCCACATCATCCCATCACTCACCAAATATGATTTAGAACCAAAGTCCTACCCTAAATTCCATAATACATTGAAGGAATCAACATAAACTGACTACATAATATATGGACCATATACCTTGGTGAAAGCGAATATTGCAATTGCAGAACAAAGCACACGATTTTGATAAGCTATTAACTCATTCTAAATGGGCACAAAATGGGAAATAGAATGCCCCATTTGACAATGTCTGTAAAGTCTTTCTTTATACATGTAATAATGATGGTCTTAAAAAGACTGAACAGAGTGGCAGAAAGATTTAGGTCACGGCTGCGGCTTTGCTTTCTCCTCCTTTCTTCACAATAGAGACGATCGAATGGAAACCGTGCGTGAGCTTACGATATGTTTATATGTACTTCCTTTTGTTTACGCATTTACCTTGATTTCCTACATGGTCATCGATATGGAAGTTTCGTGGGACGACAACCGGATCATGATTATTGGGAACACATGTCTCCCATTATCACTATAATCATAAGTGGTAAATGGGAACCCTATCATTGTCCATGACACGATGATTAAGTTTTGCGTTTGGTCGATAACAAAACATGTAAGCCTGTACTTTTTCACGTTCAGCCGCCTGGCTAGGCTCTGCTCTGACTGATCCTCCGAATTTCCGTCCGTGGTACTCATAAGCTCCTACAGTCAAGCCTTTTGACTTTCACTAGAATTTATTGCTAATTTTCCTATATTATTAATGTCATTTTTCTTTATCATGTATATCAAAAGTAGAACTTTCTTGCATGTCTCCCAGTATTTTGCTCATCTCGTTCTTGTTAGTATCCACCATTGGAACTTGGAGAAAGGAACTTTGCGGTATTTCCTTACTTTCACCTAAGAAAGTTCAAGCAATAAAAAGTAATTTATTGATGACTCCAAGTGAAAAAAAGTGTATAACTATATGAAATGTACTTCGCATGCAATGCAGAGGTGGATCAAGGTTTTTGGGATGGTAAAAGCCTTAAAGTTTAAGGTTTGACTTGACCCTTTAATTTTGCAATGAAAATGGCTAAATATTATTCATAAGAATATATGGTTGGAGTTAAAGAAAATACAGGCAATGGAAAACTAGTTGTATAAACTACATAATCGATTTAGTAAATTAATTTGCTGCTTCATTTAGGCTTACACATTTTTTAACTGGTGCCTGGTGAACTGGTGACTTGATAGTTCTCTTACCGTCAAGGACTCTAAAAAATAAAAATCCACTTTACAAAGACATTGTAAAGGTCAGGTCGTGGGAGCACATTATCATCATCATCCGTAAATTATCAAATCACTGAAATTACAAAAGATTGCAACCCTAAGTGCGTTTGATAAGCTCCAAACCTTCAAACCTCCAAACTTTCAGCAACTCAAATACCTTCACTTTGATTGATAGGGCTAAATATTAAATAGAGAAGAGTTCTAAAATCTAGTAACGATAATTATATATATGGTCTTCGCTTCTTTGTCTGCAATGTGTATCCTGAAATTGAAATCAGATTTGTATGCATGCAAAGTAAAAGTAAACCTTTGTTTCACTATAATTCAACGTCAATGAGACGCCAGATTTGCTGACGCCAAGCGCAAGCTTGAACAAAGAGCAATCACCAAAGTATTTACACACGCTAAAAGTCTTTGTCTCTTTTTGGCATGAGCGACTGTGACGCTATGTTGGTCTACAGAAGCAAAGCATTGAGAAAGAAGGGATCCAGCGATGCCCCGGCCCTACCGCACTATTTTGAGACTAAAGCACGCACAGGCCGACTAGCTCACTCTATACCTTTGTAAATGCACACAAGCCACTCACACCAGCCTTACTTTGCATTGAATTGCTCATTTCCTTTCTGCCTTTGGCTTATGTGGGAGAGCTGCGTGCTAATTTCTTGGAAATTAATTCTAAAAGTTAGTTTTTAAATTTGTAACACCTGGTCTTCCCCCGTGAGGGGTTAATTACTGTTAAGGTAAGTTGTTTTTACACATTTTTCAATAAATTAATGGTTATTTTTGGGTTTATTTGTGGGAGGTGATGAGGTGTGATGGTAAACCGCATTGACATGTTGTGTAAGAGATGGTATGGCAAGTTGTTTTTGTTTTAAATTGAAGTTAACTATTCAAAAAGTGTCCATTTTTGAAGATTACGAAAAGTATAATAGGAAAAAAGGTTTGAAAGGATAATTTGCGATTTTAATTTGACTCAAAATTAAATTAGTTTGAACATGTCACGTGCCATTTCTTACACTTTGCCAAATACAAGTTAGTCAAGTATTCATTTAGGGTTTTCAAGCAGAAATGTAGTTAATTCATACAATAACAAGGGTTAAGTGATAAACCATTTCTGCATTTATTAATGATTACTTGCTCATTTGAATTCATGTATATTTTAAGTTTAAGGTGGAGGTCGAATCAGGTGATACGTCTGTGGTTTAGAGAAGAAAGGTTGATTGGTGGCGACTTGATTTCGGATTAAAAGTTTTTAAATTCACTTTCCTGATCGTTCCCTCCCACAAATACTCAAGTTCAGAATTAATATGATGGGAATAAGTTTTTAAACGTAGTGTTTTCTGTTTTCAATCGTATTTGTAGAAATTAATCCGAAATTGAGTAGCCAGAGCCAACCAGCCAGCTGTAGACATCAGCATCATGCCACAGAACGATCACATCGACCTTCACCGCAAACGCTACGGGCGTCGCTTGGATTATGAAGAGCGTACTCGCAAGCGTCAGGCCAGAGAGGGGCATAAGAATTCCAAAACTGCAAAGACACTTCGGGGCATCAGGGCTAAGCTTCACAATAAGAAACGGCACAATGAGAAAGTTCAGATGAAGAAGACGATTCAGGCTCATGAGAAGAAGATGACAAAGAATCAGAACCCAGTTCCAGACAAGACTGGAGAAAATGCATTGCCAGCCTATTTGTTAGATCGTAATGAGGCGAATAGGAATAAGTTGTTGTCTAATCAGATTAAGCAGAAGCGTAAGGAGAAGGCAGGGAAATGGGATGTTCCTATTCCAAAAGTTAAGGCAAATTCTGAGGCAGAAGTATTTAAGGTTTTGAAAACAGGCAAGTCAAAGAGGAAGGCTTGGAAGAGGATGGTTACAAAGGTGACTTATGTTGGTGAAGGTTTCACTAGGAAACCTCCAAAGTTCGAGAGATTCATTCGCCCAATGGCTCTCAGATTCAAGAATGCTCATGTTACTCATCCTGAACTCAAAAGCACATTTATGTTGCCTATTATTGGAGTAAAAAAGAATCCTAGCTCTACCATGTTCACTAGCTTAGGTGTCATTACGAAGGGTACTATCATTGAGGTTAATGTTAGTGAGCTTGGTCTTGTAACTCAGAATGGAAAAGTTGTATGGGGAAAGTATGCACAGGTTACTAATCATCCGGAAAATGATGGGTGTATTAATGCTGTTCTCATTGTTTAAATTACAAAGTACATTGTTATTTACTAGTTCGGATAGCAAATTCGCATTTTTACTTCCATTTACTGTCATTATTTTTGGATGGATTGAACGATATAAGGTTTATAATAAAAAATGAAAGCAAAATATATGTATTGTTTCTCGTTTGTTTGCTTCTTCCTTTCACTGTTTTTGTGTTGTAATATATTGACTTGACTTGCGGGCATTTATGCGTACCTCACATCACATCTCGTCATAAAACCACTATTCTGACAAATGTCTGGTTTGAATTGAAATTTAGTAAACTTTAATCATTTTGATGTTAATTGTGAACAGATGCAGATCTTTGTGAAAACATTGACTGGGAAAACTATCACCCTTGAGGTTGAACCCAGTGATACTATCGAAAATGTCAAGGCCAAGATCCAAGACAAGGAGGGAATCCCCCCAGACCAACAGCGTTTGATCTTTGCCGGTAAACAGCTCGAAGATGGTAGGACCCTTAGTGACTACAACATTCAAAAGGAGTCAACGTTGCATCTTGTGCTCAGGCTTCGAGGTGGAGCTAAGAAACGTAAGAAGAAGAATTACACCACCCCAAAGAAAATTAAGCACAAGAAGAAGAAGGTCAAGTTGGCTGTTCTTAAATACTACAAGGTAACGTACAGAATTTCCTGAATCTTGATATGGCATGGCTCAATTCATCGTGCTATAAATGAAAGATATCAGTCCAGTTTCTATATGTGTGTTATTACTCTTTGATTTCACACAGGTCGATGAAAACGGAAAAATCCATCGTTTGCGTCGTGAATGTCCTAATGAAACATGCGGAGCAGGTATTTTTATGGCTTCGATGGAGGATCGACACTACTGCGGAAAGTGCGGCGCCACCTACGTTGTCACTAATCAGTAGTAGTTTAGATTCAGTATGAACTTTTGTTTAAAAAAGAAATAAAATATTAATACAAAACCCTTAAAAATTGAAATGTGTATGTACTTTTATTTATTGTTAGCAATTATTACGTTGATTAATTTAATTCGAATGAACACATTAGAAGAGACTTGAATGAGAATATTATTATTTAGCTCAGGCTCGGAAAGGTAAATAATTTAATTGAACACATGCAAGCCAGAGCATCATATTGTTTGTTAACTTATTATATAACAAATATTAATTAGGGATTTATCAAATGCATAAGTAAATACTAGCGAGCTCAATAGGTTTTATCATATCAAGATTGGTGTTTCATTATCATACTTCAGTAACCTCCACTTCACTGGTTGTGGTTGAACCCAACTCCTCACTTGAATATGAGTCAGGTTTCTTGTGTACCACTTTGTAATTGTTGTTGTTAGAAATCCTCTCTTCATGTACATCCGGTCGTAATGGTGGCCTGAGTGGTGATTTCTCTTGTTCGGTTCGGGGTGGCGTGCCAGATGTTATTACAGGGTTCACATCTTGTTGTTCAGAAACTTTAGTTGGAACTGGACCTTTAACTGTATCCTTACTTGAATTCACTGGTTTAACATTTTTATTTTCTCTATTTTCCTTTTCTTCTTTTTGTTGTTTCTCTACGTTTTCCAATACTGCAGCTGCAACTGGTACAAGTTTTTCGATTGCTTTGTTAAAAGCTTCTGCGTGCTGTGAGCCACCAGGTGCTCCGATTGGCTGCACGACAGATATCGTGGACAGAGGAGGTGAGGCGTTGTTCTTCTGAATTGACTGCTTAGTGATTTCTACCGCTGCAGCTGGGGAAACACCCGGAGGAGCAAGTAAGGAGGATGGAACTGGTGGAGGTGGTGCACCTGGAGTTTTCACCTTCTCAATTACAATCAATGGCAAAGGTCTTGTTGGCTTAGGTGCATTTGCATTGTTAGTCGTTTTCGGTGGCGCAGTTGGTGGTTTTTCAGTTTTCGTGTCGGAGGGTGAGGCGTGAAGCACATCCATATCCATATTTTGACCGATAAGGTCCAGAGGAAGGGATTGCTAACGGATAGATATAGACACATGTGGTGTTAGCTTTCTTTTATTTAATAATATCTTTCAAGTGCATGTTTAGACTTACCACAAAGACAAATGGTAGAGGTGGAGCTGGTCTATTCAAAATGGGAACAAATTGTCCACTTCCACCACCTCCAGAGGACTGCACATTGTCACCAATATTACTCTGCGACACCAAGGGGTGCTTGTTGAACAAGTTGAATGGAGGAATGTATGGAAACTGTCCATATTGAGAGGTCAGGAAAGGCTTTGGTGGAAGAATAGGTTTCAATGGGGCAACAGGCTCAACAATAGGCAGCACAACAAACTGCAAAGGTTTCGATCCACCGCCACTGCTACAATCATGCCTTAAAGGAAACGGTAATTTGATTTGAGGTCTAGTCATTGAATTCAGTTCTTGCTCAGGAGATTTCAGAAACTGGATGATTGCTTCTGGTGGCAGTGCCTGGGATGTTGCACGAGGACTAAAAGGATAAAATGGTGGAACCATTCGATGATAAATCATTGGGTGCTGCTGTACTGAAAATAATGATGATTCGTCAGGCTCAGTGTTGACGTCACTTCCTCCAGTACGGTATCCTAGCGGGGGTAAGCCTTCTCCAAGAACTTCATAGTTTTGATAAATCTGTTGTGGGGCAAAGTTAGAATTTGAAGGTTGGGTTTCTGAACCAGATCCAGGTGCTTGGTATTGATTGATATCATCTCGGAATAACAAAGGTTGTTGCGAGTCATCACCAATGAACCCATAACCCGGGTAGAGATGCTGAAGAAATGGTAAATTAGATCCTACTTGACCTCCAGACTCGTCACGGTATAACAATGGTGGTAAGCCTGGGTATGCATTTTCAGGGGCAATGTTAGACTTGGAAGACTGCTCATTAGGTTCTCCAGGTGTTTCAATGTTTGTTTCAAGCCCTTTTGTCACAGGTGGTTGCTGCTTGGACTTTCTGTATACTTTTCGAACACGGGCAGGAGACGGGTGCCTTGGTGGTGGAACTGGGATAACTCGTGCATTGCCATCGTATTCCGGGCTAAGGTAGCCACTCTCTCTCCACTGTTCTCTGTTCAAGTCAGAATCAGGGTGGAGAACAACTAGTTGATCTAGATTGACAATGAGATAAAATCCATAAGTAGGAATATTTGACAAACGGGAGTATGCACTACTGTAGTTGACTTGCTTGAATGCATGTTACCACGAATAAACTGGTCTCTCGTTCCAGAAACCCAAGGAGTAGGACCAAAGTTGCCTCCGGCTATGCTAGATGCTATTCCTCCGACAGATCCGTGATCTGCATTGATGATGCGTGCTTCTTCTGCCGATTATGAGAACGCATGATATGCATTAGTAGTGTAAGCAATAATTATTGGTAGTCAAAATTTTGATATATTCTTATAAATTAAACTGCCCAACAATAGTCTATAGTATTAAAGCTATTTATTGTAGTTTTTTTTTTGCAAAACTCACTTTGTTCCTCCAATCGTTGTGAAACAACATGAGCAGGCTTACTGCTTGACATGAAAGATCCAAAGAATGGTATTTTGATTCCATGAGCCACATTGCCAATCAGGATAGTTGTGACGAGAAAATGAACACAAAATAATGATAGCCCACTGGGCTCCTTCCTCTTGATGCTAATCATTTCTGACAAGATTTACTGGAGAAAATCACTTTTCTACTACACAAAACTCACATGAATGGATTGCTTGTTCGTGCTAATTGCAGTAAAATATACAAAAAAAAAAACAATTATTTTCTTCACCACTCCAAATCAATTGCAGAGAAGTATATATTATGATGATTTCAGATTCAAGTCCAATCCTCAACTCTCCTCCAAGTACGCGTGTCCCTTTCCCTTTCCTTCACTTTTTCAGTTTTTTTTGTGGTATACCATATTATCATGCAAGCTTAAGAAGAAATGAAAGCGATAGCTTCTTGCACCAGACCTCAGCACTGCATTCCTTTCCTACCTATGCAAGTGTACACTATCTTTCAAGGTTCTTCCTGGATATGAGAGTTTTTACCTTTAGTCCAAGGCATTACATGACAATGTCGGTGGTGGTGGTACTTCACAGAAAATCGTTTCTAAAAAGGTATCTCCTATGAAAATGCATTGTTATTATTGTTGTTGGGAAACTGAAACTGCCTGACTGACTGGATTGTATGCAGCAGCCGTAATGCAAACAATACAATGATGTGAAAGTCCACAAAGTCGAAGCGTCACGAAAGGAACAAAAATACGTACATAAATGCTCGTAGAGGATGAGGATCAGTGGAGAAGTATCTTACGTAACAATACGCACACATTATATAATACGGGCGGATAAAAAACGAAAGGTTATAATCATGTTTACACGCCTGCCATATCATCATAATCCAGTATTGAGTAGAGTAATAAAAAGAGGTTCAAGGTAAAGATTATAGAGAAATGCATAGGGCATAAGTGTCTCGGAGTCTCGTCTCATCTCATCCCATGCAACAAACAACAACAACAATGCAATACAACAATGTGTAAAAAATCGTCATCATGCGAGAGTATTATTGAGCATATAAGGAAGCTATTCTAGAGCTATCGTTTTCTTCAGTAGATTTCCATCATCTCATCTTTCTCAGTCACTCTGGCATTTCCTACCTTCCACTACCTCCCCTTTCTTCTCGTCGTCCTGTAATAATAAAACATGAGACAAGTCCGGACCAAAAAGTAAAGTCAGATTAGTCTTCTTTACATTCATCCTCGCAGGTCGCTCAGTTTAAAAAAAAATCACAAGGAAATAACAATGAGAAGGCAAATGAGGATCTCATTGCAACGTATTTCATGCATCATTTGTGTATCCAGTCAAATGAAATGGATGTGATGTGCAAGGAAAATGAAGAGGAAGAAGGGTTATAGAAAGGCATGCAAGAAGACAAGACAAATACTCACGATTTTCTCTCTCTCTGGTCACATCACATAATATTTTGTAGTAGTAAGTCTAAAATGCTGTAAGCTGACATCAAAGGTCTGATATTTGTAAGAATAGGAGATGCATATTATTATTATGCGTGACAGGATGAACATTTACCTATAATATGATAGGGCTTAAGCAAAAGTAAAAAATAATGTTGGTCTAATCTAAAGAATGAAAAGGGGATAGGTAAGCTGAGAAAAACGGAATCCAGCACAAGCTACAGACAGAATAATAGTATTATTGCCTGATGTGGTTTCTGACAATAAAAAATAATTTTTTGATTATTATGCACAATAAAATATGGGATGATGTTGGATGTGGTGTTATTGTCAGCTCCGTCTTCACAAAGGTGCGAGAGAAAAAATTCTTTGCAGGAAAATTCTACACACTTCAGTTTCTTCGGACACAGCAAACCGAAACCAGACAGACATGTCGTGCGTAATGCAATGTACTTACGCAATTCCATGCGTATTGTATAATATACCTGCTATATTGGTAAGTAAGCATAATTTACATCTTGTCTGGATTTGTGCAGTAAAATCATGTACTTTATTACATCCATCTTCCTCTCCTTCTGGATGCGATGGGGTCATGACCGATACCGTGATTGGAAACACAAATCATGTGTTGTTTTGTGCGGATTGAGAATGAGGAAGTGAAAAAGTGATGACTAAGACAATGAAAACACATTTTCTTTATATGACGCATTCTACATCCTGACTCCGCTACTGATCTTATATGAGGTGTGGAGATTTGAAGCAACCGTTGGCAAAACAAATATACGGCTCGTTAAAAGATTTTTAGACTTTAGACTGCATAAAATAGTCTTGTATGCTCAAATATTCATGCGACTGAAATATTATGCATCAACATCCTGGGAGCATACATCAATAGCAACCTAACACTGAAATGTGCTAGAGACGAGTACACCTAACATAATTCGGTTGTGTAACCCCACTGGTATTCACATTCCCGTTAGCTTAACATATTCGTATTGCTTAATTACATTCGTACCGTTATGGCTTACAACTAGCTACAATTAAAACTGAGATTTAAGTGAAACGATATGGCCTAAAGCAAAAATGAAGATGGAGAAGCACATGTAATCTGAATTTTTAAAATGACACGGCATTGAATTTTCGGTAATGAGCTACTTTTGTCTATGTCACCGATAATTCCATATACTTGTGCAATAGATAAGATGATGATGATGCATTGAAATTTTGCATGCATTTGCTTGCAGACATTGTCACGAGATTTATTAGAACCAAAAACAACCAGTTACTGTATTTACTCAACATTCTATGTTTATTCTTCTTAAGCGGATTCGATCAATCAAAGGCCAAAGTGGAAGTATTGCCTGTCCTATTAATTTTGGAGGAGCCACCACTCCATCCGATATGGGATTGGGAATTTGTACATGCTTGTTTGAAGCGTCATTGAAATACAAACAATATGCAAACAAAAATGCTGTCATATTTGATGAATTCGTCCCATTCATCATAATGGGATGCATACATCAGCGTCCAAAAATGTTACATGGACAGCGGACATAAGGAGCCAGTCGTTATAAATTAATCAATAATCAATAGGTTGTAGTACTTGCATTTTATCAAACGAAAGCGAAACGTGAGTTTTATACATGCTTCATGGAACTTATATTGCTTATCATTGTGTTATTCTTTAAAAAACATAATATAGCATATTGCACACTGTGCTCAGCAAAACCTAATTCGTGTTCGTTCGGCTGTTGTGTGTAGACATTGCATGTTTTGATAAGATAAGCTGGGGAAAAAGTGTCAATGTTTTTCTGGATGACACCTGCCTTTACCTACTTAGCTGAGCATGATGGAAAAGGGAAAAAGTAGATCATTAACGGAAAGCGGTCAATGTAAGACCAGTCAATTTCTGGAAGTGGCAAGAATACTTAATAGCTCTCAGCCTGGAAAAAATTTTATTTTCCGAATCTCTCATAAAAAGAATCAAAATGGGACATATTCAGAACCTGCTCAAAGGGCCCTCTATTGAGAAAGGCATAGTTAGAAAACCATTGTGGAAGTTGGTCACTGCCGAGTTTATCGGGACTGCGATACTTGTCTTTATAGGTTGTGGTAGCGCTCTTAGACTCAATCCTGACGACCATCGGCTTCTCGTCGGAGTAGCTCTCTGTTGGGGCTTCACAATTGCAACCCTTGCTCAATCTTTGGGAGACCTTTCCTGTGACATAAATCCAGCAGTGTCTATCGCCTGTCTTGTAACTGGACGCACGAACATTGTCAAGTGCATTGCGTACATCATTGCCCAATGTGTGGGGGCCCTTGCAGGCATCTACATGCTCAAAGTGGTGATGCCCGAGTCTGTCTTGGGAAACTGGGCATCAACTCGACTGGCTCCTGGAGTGACCCCGCTGCAGGGCTTTTTGATTGAAGCTTGTATCACGGCTCTCCTCGTCTTTACAGTGTTTAGCGCGACGGATGAGAAAAGGACGGATGTGAAGGGGTCAGTGCCTCTTTCTATCGGACTTTGCGTTTCTGGCATTATTTTATTCGCCGGACCTTTAACTGGAGCCAGTCTCAACCCAGCAAGAACATTGGCACCTAGTATTCTCGCTGGACATTTTGAGAATCATTGGGTTTGTCCCAAATAATTGCAATTGCACATATGAAAGGCATAACCTTATTATAATAATATATTATAACAGCATTTTTATTTTCATACGTATTTTTGCTATAGGTGTACTGGTTTGGGCCGATTTGTGGAGGTTTGGTTGGAGGACTTTTGTATCACCATATATTTCGTGTCAGGGTCGAAAAGGACGGAGAGCCCGAACCTGCAACTGTTTAACAATAGCATTACCCAATAATTGCAATTAGGCAATAAATCATTGCGTAAAAAATGAACAAGTATGATATTGCCCCGTATTTCTGTATTGTCTGTAGTATGTATTTTTAATAAACCTTGAAGTAAACCTTTTGTAATAAATGAGTGACAATGCACAATTGTCTCTGAATAAACTCTTTCAAATTATATGAAAAACAACTTTCCTATTTCTAACTTTAAATGGCATCTTCATCAATTCTCAAATCACCAACCTTGCTTAGTTAGTTCAGTTTTAACAATCTGCCAAGATGGACTGCAAGTTAAAATCTAGCATCCTCACAACCCTGGTTGTCATTTCGATAACCCTCATTTCATCTGAGCCTGTAGGATATGGGCATGGTTTTCAACCGTTTTCACGTAGGGTGCCTAGACGGGACGATCATGGTCCACAGCATTATGTAGTGCCGATTATGCGAAATAACAATCATTTCACTGACAAACATCAGCACATTGTTAAGGAAAATTATGTGCAGCCCCCATCCACGCAACCAACTCCTGAAAGTTTGACCACCAAGAAGCCAATGGTAGTAGTAACAACTACTCCAGAAGTGACCACAACCACAATACAGCCTCAAGGACGGACATTAACGGCAACAAAGGAACCTCTCTCAGGAATGAATCAAGTAAAAGTATATGGCAACTTCCAAACTTTGAAGACGACAACAACAGAGAAGCCGAGTGTGGAGACTACGACGGCTCAGATTCGACAGTCGGCTACGGAACCCACGACCGAGAGTTCCCCTTTGAAACTGACAACCAAACAAATTCCAGAGATTAGGAATGGAAATCAGGAGGCTGCTGGTAACGATATAACCGAGAAAACTCACGGTGAAAGTAAGGATGGAAAGGTGATTCATCCAATTATAGAAACAACGCAACAACCCACAGAAGGAATTATTAAATCACAAACATCAAAAGTACAAGACCGCAAGGACGGGAAAGTGAAGAAGCATCGCCATCGTCATCATCACTCTCGTCATGGTCATTATAAACATCATAGATTAAGTAAGGGCAATCAGACAGGACATGGAAAGGAACATAAATCTCATCATCATTACCGATCCCGTTCTCACAATCAGCACAAGAATAAGAACACCTCTGGAAGTCATTCACGACAATTTCACGGCATGAAATCCAGCATCAGAGGAAATTCGCATACAAGAAACCTCAAACACCATTCTGAGGGACTTCACGGAGGGACTAACCAAGGAGCTTATCCCGGAAGGCGAGTGAAGCGTGGTGTACACAAACGATCTGATGGTAAAATATTTTTATGAAATGTTTAAGGGGTATGATTTTGAAATAGTGGATTTAAGTGCAATATTATGTATTTGTAGAGTCAGAAAAAGGGACTGGAGTCTCTGGAGAGTCTACATCGATTGAAGGGAACGAATTAGAAAGTGATGAATCCGGGGCATACTCAGAATCCGGTTCGGAAGAAGGGCGTGCCGGGGACTCTCAGTCAATGAGCGTTTTAGATATTGCACCCGGCCCGTATTTACAGCACCATTCTGAAGAAGATGACTCCAATGAAGCTGCAAGGATTGATGGGGTGTTCCACGAACCTATTCTGAACAATTGGGGTGAATATGTAGAGTATCAAAGATCATCACTTTTGGCTGATCCAGATACTAAGGTGAAAGAAAGTTAGCTATTACAACCATTCATGCCACGCTTACGCTGTGTTTAATTTTGTTTGTTTGCTGAATGATACAAAAACATTTTAGGCAACCCCCAAGAATACTGGATTCATCCCCGTAATGGAAACAGAGGACCATTTCAAATACATTGACAAGCAGTACAAAGATAAGAATGATAGAATGATTGCCTTCCACAATCTTCAAAACTTTATGAGGCAGCAACGGAAGAAATTTAGGATTCCTGAACCACCCCAGCCAAATGAAGAAGAAGAACATGGAGGTCGTATTTTTGTGGATCTAATGAGTGACACAGATGAGTAGAGTGGAGTTGTGTTTATAAAATTTCCAGTCCTGTAAATGAAATTGTCATTACGTTACGTATATTAAATTCTTAGTGTATTTGAATTGACTCTCATTGGCAGTTACACTCCATTTAATTTCCATGCTTTTCTAGTCAGGTCCATATTAGCAAACATTTTTTTACTGAATTGCTCTGAGCTACTTTTCCATAATCTTCATCAATTCGAGATTACGACAATTATGCACATAATTCCAAGAATCCAACGCACACGGGGTTCATTAAAAATCAATCCAGAGACTCATTTGATCTGCTTGTATCTACTCGAGGTGATTTTAAAGCACATAAGCAGAAACATCCTCATCCATACGACTTGGGATTGAACAAAGTTATTCCATCAAATTTGTATTATCCACGAACGAGGTTTCTTGCAAACAACTAGGTACGAAACCTTATTTGGCTAAGCATGACATGGAAAGCAAACACTCAATTCCCCTGTTCGTAATATATTCAGAAATGCATACAATAAGTGGAAAGAAGCTTATATATTGTGACTAAACTCATGACGTCAATAATTGTTCACACAATTTGATCTCGTTCCAATACAACATTATAAACATATCAACTACTTGCTATTATTTATTATGGAGAAGGCGATTGTAGTCGCTATCACAAACAACATTCACAATGCGAAAGATGACAAATAGCTAGTGGCTCATTTTCATAAAAACTTGGTTCTTAAAATAACATCGCATTTCTAAGCTCTTTGAACAATGGCTACCGATATAATATATATGTAACTTTGTCCTTAACTCACCAGCATGCAGGTAGAGCATGTACAAAAAAACACAGTAAATATTTTCGTCTGCATCCAAAAATGTTTATGAGCTGGCTAACCAACTGCAGCATCCCTTTCATGATCCCTACCTAATTCATTAGTAACATTTGTTTGCATATGCATAAAGCATTAGGTAGGCATCTGCTCCGTAGTATAAACGTAAGTGAAACTTGTTTCATCCTTCTCACAAGTAGAATGGGTAGTATAGTAGTAGTACGTAGATATCCATGAGATTTCTAATTTTACGTGTCCCACAATATACGGTTATCCTTCGCAAAGCCAAAAGTAGTAGGGGTTTGATATGTTGAAGCAGTGTACCAAATAGGGAGGCTGCCTCTTGGTTTGCATGCATTTTCTATAGGCATTCATTCTAGCTACAGCAACCCTTTGACGTCAAGGGGGCGAGAGAGTGCCTTAACATTATTTCTGCCTGTCTACCAGTTGAATCAGTGCCATTGTACTCTTCACAACATTACCTTCTATCTCGCGTGTCGTAGAGTACTGCTGAAGACTCACTGCTCACCATCTTTACTATTGACTATAAGAATACCTCTGTGCTGTTGCATAGCGTGCATCTCTCTACACAACTTCGTGGTAAGCCAACTGTGGTATTTCAAGTTAGCACGCAATGAAATATAAAGATTAGTACGAATTTTATAATCATCATCATCACCTTACTTTTAATATTTGTAGAGTGACGTATGTAACGTGTGGTCGTTGATATTATGTTCCTTTTCATGTAGCACTACAATACTGCATAAAAATTTTACTATATACGTAGATATATAGTCGTATAAAATGAAAACTATGCGTTTCGTGATAGGAGAAGAATGATTCACTAGAAACCTACTTCAATAACTTTAGGTTTCATTCACTCAAACAAAAACTAGTCTCAACTTGATTTGCAAGTAACCTTTATACATTTAATTTAATATAATATTTACGTGTTAGAGAATGAAAGGAAACTCGTAAAGTTATTTTTTCCTTCTCTTGTTCAACTCATATCGATTGTTGAAAGATAGATAAAGTAATAATTACACTTCTTTTGTGTATGTTCCACCAACATTTAGAATAATATATTTCCACTTCAAGAATAAATTGTGGTTCGTTTAATATACTAAAAAACTATCTGGAAAATATATTTTGTGACAAATTGATTGTGACAGAGTGATAGACAAGGTAATCATACTGGTCTAGCTGTGGTTTCTAAAGGGGTAAATTTGGAAATTAATAATTGCACAAAGGAGTAAGCTAATTTGTATTTGACTTTTCTGTCCTTGTCCTATTATAGAGCAGTCAGGACGATGGGAAAATATAGTGGGTTTATCGTGGCCATATCTTTGGCCTTCCTTGGAGTAGCCTTGGGACAGCAATTGACTTATGACGAGAGATGTCAAATTCTCGAAGGAAGTGGTGTTCGTGTTGATCAATGCAGCTCGGAAAAATTCCTTGCCTGCAAAGACGGCCGTTGCCAGTGCGCTGATCCCGTGAATCAAATTTACACTTACCGTGAAGAGCTAATCGAAACCAGATCTAAGCGCTCGCCCAAAGGAGGCAAGGGATCAACATTCAAGAAAGTTGCTGTAGGAGCTGTTGCTGGAGCAGCTACTTATCATGTTGCCAGCCAAGCCAGCAAAGGGTTCAAGGGCTCTTTTCAAACCACTGAGGCTCCAAAGAAATACAAGAGGGTGTATGCCTGTTTCAGCCGTGTTGGAGGACAGTGTGCTCTTAACTACAACAATTGGCAAAGTGTTGACTCATCTTCATCATCTTCCAGTACAACTACTACCTCCACCACTACTACTGAAGCTGCTACAACTATTCCCACTTCAACTGTTGCTTCCGAAAATGTAACATCTTCCACAAACGTTACAGAACCAACAACAACAACCTCCACAACGACAACTGCTGCTCCCACAGCTGCCGCCCAAACTCAACCCCTTGATATTTCCAAGATTCCAAAATGTATTGAACACGCTGTCTGCAAGCACGGGTCTCCTTCTCAAGGAAATGGAACTTCAACCTTCCTCCAAAAAGTTGACTTTGATCCCCGACTTGGAGTGTGTGAGTGTGAGGCCGGATATGAGAGGACGAGCAAGGATATCTGTGTTAAGGTGAAAAGGAGTGGAGCTGCCGAAAAGACTGTTGCTGGTGCTGTGATCATTGCTGCGCTTGCGTTTAACAAAATGTTCGCATTTTAAACAAAAGTACCTTTTTCATATAAAGTATTATCACTATTTCTTTTTAAAAAAATTATTTGCTCACAAGATATGATTACTTATATACTCGCTGTATACATGTTCCTTCCGAAATGTACTAGCTGTCTCTTTACGTCTTCCATTCGATACGTTTTTACTCCATTGTGTATTAAATTATATGTCACGTCGATATAAATATATATATATATAGTATTTTAATGAATTTTAATGACGACATATTAGCTAGAGAAATAAATACAAGATGTAACTTTTTATAGAAAATATCCAAAGTGTATTAAACATTTATTTTTACTTTCATTTTGTATAATCATACGAGCAGTGTAATAATCGACAATATTGAAAAGCTAATTAATTTCTCCCCAACCGTTGGCATTGGATCGGCTCCACTATACACCCCGTCTGCTTTTGGAATCGCTTCACATATATTCAGAAGGTCATTATGGTAGTAACCTGGCAAGCATTCGCAGGTTCCTGTACCCTCCTTTGTTCTACAGGTTGCATGAGGAACACATTCTTGATGCACTGTGTTGCCAGTTGTTGACGGTGTGCATCCGAGTTTTGTACGCAGTTTGCAGACATCATGACTAGAATCATACCATTCAACGATCTTACAACGACATTTGCCGTTGTCACACGTCAAATAAGTTTCTGAAGGCAGACAAAGATTATTATGGTTGCAAGTCTTGTTGAAGTAGGTAGGTTTTACTTCATTGGCAGCTGAGATGGAAAGGGACGGCAAGCTTAGGAGAACCATGATGAACAGTAACCAAACTGTAACGCCCTGATAATGATGACCAGTTGGAAGTAATTGAGTTTCACGCATGGTGACTTGGTTTGATTTCA
Organism: Orchesella cincta; assembly: GCA_001718145.1. NCBI lineage: Eukaryota > Metazoa > Arthropoda > Collembola > Entomobryomorpha > Orchesellidae > Orchesella > Orchesella cincta. The sequence goes on along the minus strand of LJIJ01000263.1, from coordinate 51,721 downwards.
TGATTTTAAATAATTATTGAATTACACTTAGAAGGAGCAGTCTTAACTGTAACATGTACTTGAATTGAATGAATCATTAAGTAACTTTAATAATGATATTAATAAATCAAGGTTTGCTCAATGTGTTTTGTAAAAGTGACGTGACATGGAAAAGGAAAGCTTTGGTTAGGTAATGCAGGCTACAACAGAATTTAGAATGTCAAACCACAACGAACACGAAAGAAGGATGTGGTCAAAACCTTTTGGATTATTATATCGCATGCTCCAAATTCTCCTGCAAATACACATAAAAAACTGGTGTTCATCATTCATCATATTATCGTCATCTTTATGTGTTTCCTGGACTGGTCATATTAAATTACACTGAAGCCTTATATTATAGGTCATTCCACGAACATGATGTTTGTTTTCTGTAAAGAAGTTCTTATGACTCTGATTTTCTACCATGATGATGAATTGTTCTTTCATGAACCAGTGCAGCTAGCTATATAGTATCACAAAGGCCACGTAACCTTTCCCATTACGTAATATATGCACTAAAATGGAGCTTACAAATTTGACTTTCACATTTCACTTTCAAAATAATTTATTTTTTGTTGTAGCTGTAAAATCTTTAACAATCGGATTATAATTTAACATTTGTGCTGGAGCTCTGGCTTGTTTGTACTCTACATATATATAATGCTTATTCGTATTTTATTTTCTCGTATTAGCATTGCTTTAAAATAGGCGGAAGCTTATGAGAAGGGTAGCAGCAGCAGCTATAACGGCCCCGACACTCGTTTGTAACTTTTTTCCTGAAGAAACGCAGACTCCATTAATGTTATCCTCGTACCTCGTCTTACATTTACACACCCCATGAGCTCCTTTCCCTTTCTGTTGGCAATCTGCATGCGCTACACAAAACTGCGTTTTACTTCCAACTTCACAAACGCCCCCAACCCGAACTGAACAGCGGTTAAGCTCTTCGTCAAACAGGTTGATTATTGGACACTGGCACTTGCTTTCTGCACATCGCAGAAATGTTATTGTTGAGTCACAGTCTTTATCTGAATTGCATGTGGATTGATGCTTTGTTACATGAGTGTTGGAAGGCTTTTGAGCATTGGTTACCAATATTTGGAAGGTGATGAGGAGTATCAGCAGATATACACTCCAACATGAACTCCAGTTGCAGAATGATGTTGCTGAAGTTTGAGACATTTTGAGTATATACCTTTGGAATTGCAGTGAAGAACAGTAACTAATAACGTAATTACGGTGAAAGTTGGGCGGAGCTGAAATTGAAGAGTTTATTCATTTTTAAATTATTTAAAATATGATTAACATTTTGGTTTATACAGAGAATTATAAAATGAATTATTCTTTAACAAAATGAATTACTTTTTTAGTTCTCCATCACTTTCAGACCGGATATCCCAATGGCTAATCTAGGCTTGCATTCAAGTGGGAAAACTATTTCACTGTAATACCAAAAAGTTCATGCTTTCAACTTCCAGGAGCAGTCAATCAGTGCTATAGAATGTGGAGGAAGTAATTAGGTAATAATTTTTTGGGAATACAACGGAAGTGCTCGTGCATATAACCTTCGATACTGCAAATACTTCGTTATCTATGTTACTTGTTGTATGGTGTCAAATGTATCTAAAGTAGTGAGCAATGCAGGAATACAAATTGCATATATTACAAACATCTGGCACTGTACTTGTAAGTGAGCATACAATTCTTTACGGTGAAATGGTGAATCTGCTTCAGAAAACCTGTAAGAAAATATTCAGCATTTAGTGCTGGCGAAAATGTGAAATGGTCATGTAGTCATGTTGTGTACGTATGTATTTTTTTGCGACGACCTGAACCTGATATATCTATTCTGTTTCGTTTAGCGGTTCAGTCTGTCTATACAGGGAAGAACACGGAGTCAATGCTAATCAGTATCAAATTAATTTCTATATGGTTTGTTGTTTATGAGGGTACACAAAACGCATTATATTGTCAAGACGCGCTCAAGGAAGATGATTCTTCCATACCGTCCATGTGTTATCTATTTAGTTTTTAGGCATTCGACTCGAGAGTTGAGATATAATATTATATTGGGCGTATGTACTAATTTGAAAGCATGAGGACGGAATCGCTTATAACAGTGATTCATATAGTCACTCACACAAGAAACACTTTTTTTGTCTGAATCACAAACCCACAGATATGCCTATACAGATATAAACGGAGGAAAAAAAGGAAAACAACATAATTCTTTGTTTGCCAAACGGAGCATCGTTAATATTTCAACATAACATGTATGATGGAACATATAAATAGGAGCCTTTGACAGTGATAAATTTACATAAACAATCTATGTAATTGGTGCAAGTTAAGGTATCTCTATATAAATATACTTGGATTTTGTAATACATGATCCAACATTCCAATGTTTTGCTGACCTAAATAAACATTTGTCCACTATCTATCTTCTGCGATGCATGCAATCGCAATCCATGTAATTAATGTGTGCGAATGCGAACTGAGTAACAGGACCAGGACCAGGACCGGAAGTGCACATGCACACCTCTAAACTAAAAGTATATGAACTTAGAATCGAACAACGATACAGAGTCGTATTTACATTGTCACATTTTGCATTGAGCATCCATTTACCGTTAAACTTGTATCGGAAATAAATGTTTACTGGAAGTAAATCTCAGTTTACCCCATATCATGTTCAGTAGGGTTTGACGCTTGCAGAGCAAATGTAATTAAAGTCACACTGCTCAGTATTTTAGCAATGTCATAAAAGTCTGGATCAGACACAAGGAAGTACTTTGGATAAATTGAATAATACAAAGATTTATCACTGACTGTAAAGATTAGCTGACACTGCATGGTACTATACTCAAAATACTTGTTGTTTTTTAATACCATCTTGAAAAAATGTTTTTTTGTGCAATTATATTTCAACTAAACCGTAAATGGATTTCTATTTTATTCTAACAAAATGTCCATAATGTAGTTAAAAACTGAAATGCTACTTTTAATATCTACTTGTAAGTAGTAAACATGAGACCAGCAGTCATATTTCATATCGAAAACACACATCTCGTTTTTATATCGTCAAAGTCAAGTCAAAAATAGATATTACCCATGTGTTATGTGTTTAATGTTTAATGCTAAGATATATGTAGGTGCGACTTCTGTCTGTGGAAAAGTCTGAGGTTGAAGTTAGCACACCGGGTCATGATTTGCTTTAGCTTACTCTGTACCAAATGTCTGGCTGGATACAAAAATAAATCTTGTCCTGATCATGTCATATTAAAGCTGTCAAGTCATAAATATGTTGTTGTTCAAAGCGCAACCGCTCCAACTCCTGGCAATCTTTTACTCCCTATCGTTTTCAAGATCCATACTTTCAGTATACTGTGTTACATGGCCCACGATCATAATTATTGAGCACTGCGTTTTAGATTGTAAAATCCATATTCATATCTCACTAGCAGGTTTAATAATAATTGATAGTTATGAATTGAATATTGGGTTATATGATTCGTATATTTTATTATGTGTTGGAAAACGTCGATTCCTTGGAAAATACCATGAATCCTCTGATGTTTCAAGTCACAACGTCACAAGACATTCTCAACCAAAAATGTACTAAAATCAATCAATCTTGGAGAATGTTAAACCAGTATTGCGTAAAAACCATGCGCATGCCAATTAAGAAATCGATAATATGAATCGAACTGTCTGGTAATGGATAAAAACATTAATGGAACCTATAAGTATAGCTCAGCTGAATTTATACTGATTTCTTTCAGACAGCAACCTAAGCTACTCTTTTCTCTGCCATAATATATTCTGACAGAATGCTATAAATCCTTTGTTGCTGTCTGAGTGCACTAGTGCACATGCACTAAAACAGGCTGATTCACCGCAGCTCATCATCTCAAGTCCATGATGTACCGTACTAAAACTACATACATTTTTGGACGAATTCTCTGTCAAAAAGTCTGAACTCGCATTCGTACCCATTTACCCATCAAGGTTGGACCTTGTACATACATAGAGCTTAAGTAAAGATATTCGCACAGTCTACACAAAGAGTACAACAGACCTGCATGCCATTTTGGTTGCTTTCCTAACCAGAGAAACTACTCTTAGCTCTTTCTTATGTATTGCTGTAAAGCTCGGAGTAGCACGCAGTGCACCCGAAACATTGAACATAGCAAATATTATGTACTTTGCATTTTTTCACATATAAGCATTCCTACATTGAAATTCTCTAGTGCCAAAATTCCCCTTTAAAGAAACAAATTCTCGGTGAGAACAACACAATAGCAATAACCCCTTAGTCTGCCATAGTCTGAACTCCAAACTTCATCGAATATTTCATTCTCCTACACAGTTCTTAAAGATTCAGTTACACTGTTCCTTATTCGTTGAGTCAGTTCATGGAGAACTTCAATCACGTTCCAATCCAATACCAGATAGTCTGAAAACTAAAGCAGATTCAATCTTGGTAAGTACAAATCATTATGTTATAAAAATTACCCAGTGATCTGTTTCAACGAGTAAAACTATTAAAAAATAACCCGTGAATCTGCTCACAATACCATTTTTATTGTGTATTGCGAACAGTTATGCATTATTACAAAATAATAGTGGCATTACTGGCATTAACTTAATTGCTTTTTGCCACACTAATTAAGCAAGAGGTTTCAACAGAATAATTCCGAGAGAGAGAGAGAAAGAAAGGTGAGGTATGGTATGAGTATAATGTAGTTCCACAAGATACATTTTTATTGGGAACATAGGTAGCTCATCTACACAATAATACATACACAGTACAGTGTCTGCACGTATCAGCAGTTTTCTTTGTCTGCTCTTCGTGTTGTTGTTTTGTGGAACGATAAAAAACAAGAGCTGTCAACTTCGCAATACAGAAGTAGTATATAATGTATGTATATGGTCACATTACACGGGGAATAGTTGATCTAAACTCTTTTCTGAAAAAATGTTTAAACAAAAGCTTCTGCGTTCATAAAGATCGCATGATCATTTAGTTCGCATCAGCTGCGTAGTACATGTGTACCTAAAAAAATGATGGTTCAGTTTAAGGAAAACTCTGTTCCTAATTTGTCAGAGAGTGGATCACATTTTCGTTATCATCATCTTTATTCTCAGTCAGTTACTTAACTCGAACAGAGTATGTACAAGTTCCTGGTGCACAAAAGAATTGCGTTGCGTTGTCTGTAGAAAACGTGCTCGTACATTATCAAGCTAATAAATGAATAAACAAAGTCAATGGTAAGACTTTTGCATCTGCAGTTAAGAATTTATATACCAACAACTCTGGACAGGTGGGTCCAGTGTGTTAACAGCAAATTAAGGTGTTCTACGGATCATGTAATGTGCATTAAAATCAAAAGTGCGTAAGTAGTCACATGAGGCGATATGAAAACTTTATGCACTTGAGGACTTTAATTAAAAGGAATTGAAAACATTGATATCACGAAGTAGGAACGGGAGAGTGATTTAGTTCTGTCACAATCAATTTGTATTCTGTACTATGCCCCAGTCAGTCGGACTCAAACGAATGGACTTTAGACTGCAGATATAAACCACTTCCCGTAGTTCCCATAACGCAGGCAGTGCATTGCCTCATGCTTTTGTGTATTGTGTTGCAAATCAATCATAAATCATAAGCAACAGCATACCCAATGTAGCAAACCAACAAATTATTAATATTTAAACAACAAGTCAGGGATATAAATACACAACTTTATTCCTTCATCTTTGTTTTACGTAAGACAGCTGCAACTGTGCTCGATATTAAGTACATTACGCATAGAAAACGTCAAGTTAAAAGTTGTTTCTAAATCAGCAGAAAGACGAAGAAAGGATAGGATAGGTAAGTAGTAAAAAATTGAAGTTGATTACGGATGCGTACTATAAGCAGGATATCCGAGACTGATTTGCACCTCAGCTCACGCATCAACATAGCTAGAAGTGCATTACATAAGTATTTGACTACTCTTTGCGTTTTGACTCAGTCTGTAATATAAATGATGTTATGTTGCTCGAACAATTTAACAATTTTGTGCATTCTGCATCTGCATACATGCCCATGAAACGAAAAGCTCAGCACAAATATGAGAATCTGACTCAATTTCATAGCAGAACTAAGCTGTCTGTCAGTATCTACATGCAAGCTTATTAAACCATTGCTTGGACTGATTTTTATATATCATTTATTTATTTTTTAAATTTTAAGAGTTGAAAGTGGTCCTGAAAGTTAATCTAGACGGATGAAATAGTACAAGCAGAGTTATTGATCTCACCTCCTTCACCGCAATGCTGAAGCCCGGAAGCTCCCCTGTAGATTGGTATGTCCAGAAACTTCTCAAATGATTAGCTCATTTTTAGATTATAAGAAACGCATTATTATTAATTAATTCGTGTGATATTGCAGGTGCGAATCCAACTACATTTATTCCCCTTTCATTGCTGAATACGCAAATACAGTACGTAAAAGTTTATGGACCAATTTTCTGTGATTATACGAAGCTTGCGTTTAATTACAAAAGGTTGTGATTTGATTATTCATAGGTCAGCAATATAATTTTTTTCGCACTACCTCCAGTCCTCATATGGCTCTTTCAACCTTATGCAAATCACTGCAACCGTGGAATTTACGTTGTTTGGGGGATGCTTATCGTTGTGGGAGCCTGTTCAATGTATTTCCATGCAACTTTGAGTCTTCTTGGGCAGCTTTTAGATGAGCTGGCCATTTTATGGGTCTTCTCAGCAGCATTTGCCATTTGGTTCCCCAGTAGATATCTACCCTTATACTTTCGGCGAAAGCGGTACTTTTTCTTTCATGCTTTCTTTTATAAGCATAAAGAACTCCCACGATAAGCAATTATAAGCAACAAAAATATTTTCAGATCGTCCTTTTCATTTCTCGTGTTAGCAGTGGCGGTTATAAGCTCGCTTCTAGCTCTCATTCAGCCAGCATTTAACGCTTTTGCGTTGATGACTCTTGGCGTACCCACTTTAGTGTTGCTCGTTTCCGAGCTCAGCAGGTATTTTACTACAGAAAAGCTGCAATTTTTATCAAACTTACGTTAGTTTTTGGGCTATGCTTAACTAATTGCAAATGACATTTGCAGATGTGATAACTCCCGAGTGTTGAGACTGGGGGCAAGATGTGGAGCCGTTTGGATACTAGCCGTAGCGTGCTGGGTAAATGACAGGATGTTCTGTGAAACTTGGTCCAATCTCAACTTTCCTTACTTACATGCGTTTTGGCATGTTCTCATTTTCATTGCGTCCTACACGGCATGCGTTCTCTTTGCATATTTTGATGCTAAGCACCAGGTAGAACAAAAAAAGAGTCATTCGAAATACATTTGTAGAGTGTCATTAAGAATGGTTTCCTTAACTTTCATTTTCACTTTAGGTTCCAGAGCAAGATCCAGTTCTAAAATACTGGCCTAATGACCGCTACGAGTTTCTCTCAGTTCCCTACATTGGTCTTTCTGGTGGATCTTTAACTGCTGAGGTAGACACCTTTGTGCGAAAGCAACATCTTATATAATCACCATCTGCTCCTAGTATTCAATGTTGTAGTCGTTCATTTAATGAACTTCATTATCCTTCGAAATTTGAACTGGTGAGTACTATCACCATCATCAGTATGCAAAGTGGGTTCATTTTCATTAAGATCATTGTCGAACAAATACCAAAGTTTGAAAAGATGCTTTAAGAAAAATGACTGCACTTTAAAAGTGTATGAGTGAATCAGATTTATATTTGACGAAAGGTTTGGTATTTGCTACAAGTACGTTTTATAAAGAAAATGTGATTTTTATTCATATTCCTATCGCTGCGTTTATATAAAATATTTAGTACATGTGAATCATGTTACCCTCTTGTAGTCAATCATAAAATCAAATCATGTAGCATCTTTGTAGTTTTGAGTTGTAGCCGAGAGTAGTGATCAGGACTGACTCAACTACTTTGTTGTTTACGGTGCAGTTAGAGAAAGTAGTCATTTGCTAGAAGATTAATCGAGATTAATATATAGGTAGGTCGGAATACTGACGTTTGATTTTGTACATTTTTTGATTCTCATTTTTCAGCCAGTTTGCTTTCTGATTATGATAAGACTGTATTTTTTCAATAATTACAAAATAGTAGGTAGAAAACGTGTCAGGTGTATTTAATTGTGTGTCATTAAAACAATCTCCGTTTGTTACAAAAAAAAATAAGGAAATGGGACTGGTAAAAGTAAGGCTATAAGGTTAAGTAAGGAAGCTGGTCAAATAATGGTTGGTGCCTCCAAAAGTGCTGTGGATTTCTCGGTGCGGGATGAGTATAAAGTTGACTTCATGAGAGGTGCCTTTGTGAGAAACGCAGTTAATATTAATAATGATCTACTATGTATTACAACCGCACCCGGTACTTTATAGATAATCATGTACAGATTTGTTAAAGTTTTAATATATCATTTTTTGCTTGTATACATAAATTTACAAGCTACATATAATCGTTTTGTAAATAAATCGTGTTTAAAAAATACAATATTATCTATCAGGATGTTTATTCATGTTCGACAGTTTTATATATGCCATTTCAAACAAAAACAATAATCCTATTATATTGCTCTGGTTCATACATATTAATATTCAATATCTGACTGGAACACAACAAAACTGGAAGCTATCTGCGATGCACTGCTCTACGCATCGTACAGCACCGCATGATTCTTCACATTTCATATCATAAAGAACATAACATACTATAGTATGCACACATCAATTCAACGCTGCGTTGTATGCAAAAGATGTGGACTTCGTTGATTACTTTACGCGTCTCGTGCATGCATACATTTCTTGTTCTCCTCTACACCTGGACAAATCTACTGATACTCTCGTATATTTTCTCATACCTTGCTAAAAAAATCATAGACTCACAGGTGTTTTCCCTCGTTGCATCAACTAGATAGGACTCAAACTTTTAAATGTACATCTCATGAATAACTACTAAAATTCTCATCTTTGAGAGGAAGGCGCAGCACTAAAATTAGGTAGCCTTCATTGCGAAAGAAAAAATTTAATTTTCGGATTCGACTAAAAATGGAAACTGTGGAAAGCAATAGTGAAGGAGTCCCTTTGGTGTCCTCCCAACAAGGAGGATTATCCTTAGACCAGAGTCAGTCTTCTTTGGAAACACGTGGGCGAAGAAAAAGTTTGCCGAGAAGGAATAAGAAGTCAGCCTTTGATATTAGTTTAACTACCGCTGTGGGATTACTGTGAGTGAGACTAACAAAAAATGCTTTTTCCATGGAATGATTGATGAAATGTGCAGCATAATAAAATTATTTGGGACCTTTGTTCTGTTTTGTAGGCTTGTCTTTGCAATGATTGCAATTACAGTTACGAGTCTTTGTCTTCAGCGATATTCCGCAAATACCTACATTGACATTATTGTGCCAACTAATGCTACCTCAACAAACATAACAGTACCAACTCTGTGATGTAACATCTATTTTTATTGGGAGTGAAAGTACAACTTGTAATTTACTATAAGATAAGCTAGTGTAATACTTAACAACTTGTAATAGTCTGCATACTGTCTGCACTACATGCAAATATATTTTAAGGCGCTATTGAAGCTACTTAATGCAACTAAAAAACTCTGAATAATATACACGTAATACTACCTGAGGAAATGAAATGGTCCACAATGCATTCTTCCTATGAAAATCTAAAAAGCACAGAGTGAGCGTAATCAATGGCAGGCTGACTCCTACAAAACTGCGCAAATAACTCCTACGCTTTTTCCATAATCATATTATAACCACACACTCTTGATTACCATGTTTAGCATTCTAATCTCCATGTAGAGAAATAAATTGGGTTGCTATCAATAAAAACAATTATTCGAAAAAGTATATTTACATCCGCAAAAGATAAGTACTCAACAATGAAGCACGCACAGAACGGTCGATGCCATATAGATTACAGATTAGATACTAAAGTTGATAAGCCACAGCCACCAACAAAATTTATAGTGACTAGATACATCAGTTGCATATATGTTTATAGTCTTATACTACAATTTGAAGAGTCCACAGGAAAAGTAAGCAAAGCATGATGTAACAGGTAGTGTAAATACTTGAGAGTCATTTGTCAGGTACTTTGCATAAGGTTGACATAAAGAGCTGCATAGAGAGCGATGCATCATGCATGTTGACATCATCACATTACATAAGAAGTCTCATGGAAGTCTTGGATGGTACATGCGTGTGAAGGAAGGAGATTGGTTACTACCATGCCAGAAACACACAGGAACCATATCATCTAATCATTCATGAAGGCAAAAAACTTTTTTTTATATCAGTATATCACCCCTACTACAAACACATATGAAACCATGCGCATGTATCCACAGGTTTAAGGAATGAATAAGATAGAAGGTCAGAAAAAGCAGTGAGTAATACCAAACGAAACAGTAAAGACCAACATTTCCTTTCCCGGTAATCTATTTTCACGGAGAAAGGAATTTAACAGTTTAAGGTGACAGTTGTTTTATTGAAGCTACAAGATGAGTGACAAGGTATTGGCACTTTCCATTGTCTACTTGACATGCCATTTTGCATTCAATGTGATTCTCAGCGCATTTGCTGGTGCAACGGAAGGAAGTAAGTGTATACAATGTCTATTATATGCATACTCGTCGGCAGTGCTAAATCATTCATAGGCAAAATGTTGTAAAATACTGAATGTACCATTTTACCAGTAATCTTTAAGCATCGTATTGGACAAATATCTGCCAATCACACAATTCAAGTCACACCTTCAGGACCAACATTTATGATCTGGAATTTCATTTATCTCTGGCTGTTGGCTGCATACCTTTACCGTAAGTTGTAAAATTTGTAATATTTTGGTAGGACTACTATGAAAGCATAAAATTAAGAAATAATTTAAATGGTTTGTCGCAGTTACTGCAAACATTTTTCGTTCAAACGGTGATTCAAAGCGGTACTGCAGTCCTCCTATCTTTGGCCGTCTTGTGACTTGGACCTTAATTCTTAACGCTTTTTTCTACACTTCGTGGCTGTTCATTTGGGATAACCAGTGGATGACAGCAGCCGCATCTTTTCTGTCATGCATCGCTATAACTAATTGGGTAGCTCTGATAATCTTTTCAGTGAGGTATGGTATTAAATTAAATGAATTTTCTAAAATATTCGCTCAGTTGTACCTTACTAATTTACTGCTTGTTTAAATACAGCTTGTGGAATAATGTGGTAACATTGAAAACGGAAGCTCCAATTGATCTCATTCTCCACCGTGTTCTGATTCAAAATGGATTCGGAGTGTACACTGCATGGACCACATTGGCTTCTCTTATAAATATTGCTGTGGCATTGGTTTACGATGGGGAATTAGAGGATCCTACATCATCCCTGATTGCTCTTACATTTCTCAGCATTCTCATTGCTCTTTGGGTGCCGTTGGAGTTCTTTTTTTGGGACAACTATTTCAGATACCTACTCTCACCACTTTTTGGTACCGAATTTTGGAACTTTGTTAGACAATGTTATTTAGTCGTATTATTTTTGATAACTTTTACAAGTAATTACTCTATTTTTAGTGGTACTTTGGGCCCTTTCTGGAATCCATGTGGAACAAACTAGAAGCCCCGACACCATTGATGATTCAGTCCGCGATTTCACAATAGCTTTGATGGTCATTACTACATGCTTGATAATTGGCAAAGTCGTTTTAACCATATACCGACATGTTAAACGACCCCTGTACATTGGACTTTCGACCGCAGCCTGAATGCTTTAATTAACGTTTCGAACTGACACTAAAAATGAGTATTTTATGTTCCCTATTTGCAGTGACACGATATTCTGTCAGATTCTTACTGTTTGAAAAACCTTTTAAAGCTTTTTAATACGTTGATACAAGGTTCCAAATTTTGAGTGCGTGAGTGTATGTTTAACCAATAAATTGAACTTATTATTATTATTATACGGTTTTATTGAAGACTTTTGGTAATATACGAATACGCCAACGTCCACATGATAACACTTAAAAGTGCTAAGAGGTTAAACGTATAGTCAAATAAAAACCCGGCAGACCAGGAGTTTTCACATCATGTAAGAAAGAGTAATTTACTTTTAGAGTTGGTTTCCTCATTACGGAGACAGCTTTTTAAATGTTGTCTCAGATAATCCTTCACACTGAAGCCCCTACCACATGAATGGCACTGATAGGGTTTTGTGTCCTCGTTAATGTGAATCAGTTCGTGTCGTCGTAGGTCACGTTTAGTTGAAAATGCTAGAATACAACAAACAATAAAAAACATTTTTAACATAATACGTGACTTGTCGATGAAAAAGCTTCTGAGAGCTAGATAATGTATACCCTTCACCAACCTGTTTCGCAATAAGAGCATTTGAGGTGCTTTTCATTATTTTTTCTGTGACTATCTCTTAAATGATGATTTAAACGGCCTTTTGTTCCAAACTCCTTGTTGCATCCTTCTACGGTGCATTTAAATTGTCTAATATTCCTGTGATAAACTAGCACATGAGTTTCGACCTCTTTCTTCCCTCTAAAGCCCATTTTACATAAATGACAATTATAGCGCCAACGATTCTCATGGATGGTGATGACATGACTCTTCAAATAATACGGCGTGCTAAACGATTTGTGGCAGATTTTGCATTGCGTATTATAATTTGGATCGGCTTGTCCGTGATGTCCCATTTTATGAAACAGAAGAGTCCTTTCAGTCTTGTAGCTTTTAGAGCAAATTTCACAAATGAATTTGGGGTTCTCTTCATGCACAACACGTAAATGTCTTGCAATTTGTCTGTAATTCGTATTTGCTGTGAAGGGGATAAACAAAAAAAATTATTAGCCAAGTCTTTTTAGAAAGAAAACTCGGTTTGGTTTATTAAAAAACTTACTATATGTACATAGTGGACAGTTGTACAAACTTTTCTGCTGGTTATGAAAGTTGACTTGATGACAGAAAATGCTTGCCATTGAATCAAAACGTTCGGAACATTGATCACAGCACAACATTTTGTCGGCATGTACTGTTGACTGATGAATTTTCAAATCCTGGGAACTCGAAAACGTTTCATCACACATTTTACAATTATTTGTACTGTGTGATGATACCTTAGACTTTTTTAAGTTCCCAGCAGTCGGCGCATCCTTTGCTGGTTCTCTTTTAGTTTTCCATTTCCAATTTACTTTTACTGTAAATGGAAAGATGTTTTATAGGTTTCCATTTTACAATTTATTATTGATTCACTTATTATAAATCATAATATCTTACGAGCAGCATCTTCGCTGTGATATTTCTTCATGTGCACTTCCAGGATTCCTACATAAGGAAATACCCTCAAGCACTTATCACACTTCACCATTTCATGTACATCAATCTTGTGCTGAATGAGCTCTTCTACTAAATTGAACTGCTGGAAACATTTTTCACATTGCAAATTTTCAGCTGTTGGATTTCCGCTGTCTATTGCAGCAAGTTCCTTATGAACATTGCGAATATGGGACTTCATTCTGAATTTAGATGTGCAATCTACAAGATATTTATAATAGGATCAGACAACACGAAATTTTACTTTTCAGTTTCAAAACACAACGGAATGTGATTTTGATAAAGTTCTTACAAAAATGGCAGTAAGGACATTTGCAAGTTTGTGTCTTATCTGGGTGTACTTCTTGTACCGGTTGCAGTTTCCGTCTTTTAATGATCCCATGATACTCCCTTATGTGCCGTCCAAGTCGTTCTTCAGTCTCAAATAACTTTGGACAACTGAAGCATTCTTTCATGTCATGTATCTCCAAACAATGCTTCCGAAGAACATCCATGCTTTTGCAAACCTGGTGACACTGACTGCATTTTATTTTTTTCATTACTGATAATTTCATTTTATTGTTTCTCTCCCAATGAACCTCTCTTAGATGACGATTGAGAAGAACTCTCCTATCGCTTTCTGCGTAAACGCAACAAACTTTCGTTATGATTTTGATAAAAATAAAATGAAAATGTAATGATAAAGATGTACTTACTATAATGGCAATGTGCACATTGTAGAATATGCTTCGGCTCTGTGGAATGGCGCTTCTGGTGGCTTTCAAGCCTTGTCAGAGTTGGAAACAGTATTTGACATTCTGGACGCGGACATTGTAGCATATGATGGTCATTTATACAGTGCGCCCGAAAGGCTTCCACACTTTCAAACGCCCGATTGCAATCACTGCATTTCTTGAGATTCGCCGCTCTTGCCACCATCCTACTAGTCAATTCTCCATGCGTGACCCGTCGGTGTTGATTCAAATATGGTATAGTTGTTGTGCCTGCACAATAGATAAACGAAGCAGTAAATATTTCCGCTGTACCCACCATGGAATACTTTCATATTTAGATAGCAATTCAAGTAAATGAACATACAAAAATTGCAATGAGGGCAACTGTATTTCTGAGCACAACGCGTTGTATTTTTGTGCTTCTTTTGATGAGCATGCAGGCCCGAAATGGTTGAAAAAAGTCGTGGACAGTTGTCACAAGTCATCATTTTATGTTGATTAATGCAATGATTATGGAAAGTGGAGATAGTGGTGAAAACTTGATCACATATAACGCATTTTCGTTTCCTGTCCTTTCCAGCAAATTTCCTTGAATCTTTACTGTAACATCCATGTATATTTCGCATATGGCGCAACAAGTCAAACCTTGAAAGATTTTCTAAAATTAAAATGCACAAAAATTTCATTCATTAACCTGAAACGTTGATAGCATCCATGAATTTATCATATTATCAAATTAACTTTAATGCAAAATTTCTTACTGTAAGCACATTTGGAACACTTATAATAGCTTGCTTGTTCGCCGTCCTCAACTTTGATTTCTACTTCATCAATTCCAGAACTATCCACCCCCACGTTTTCTTCGACAACGGTCTCAGAATCACGTGTCTGATCAACGAGAATATGCAGCGTCTGCTTTCGCTTGTGCTTCCATGAATTCTTACTTTAATTTGAAACAACAATTCAATAAAAATGGAATACCTACAACAACAGTCGCACAGACTAAAGGGCAGATCTATTTATTACCTATTATTGTTCCTCGTCGATGATGCGTTTTCATTTATCACAGCCCCGGTATAATCTTCAGTTTCGTCATACTGAAATTCTAGCTCCGCCTCGTCCGGAATATAATCGGGATCAGACAATGAATTAAGTTTTTCCTTACAGATCAAATCCATTCCGCCTTCAGCGTTATCTTCCTCCTTAATTTCGTTTTCGGTCTTGGAACTGGTTTCCTCAGTATCTTGCTGATCTAGAAACATATCAGTACAAGTAACATTGTTTATAACTTGAGAAAAGCTGTATTTGTCATACCATCCCATAATCCCATCCCAACTTCAACTTACTATTCAACACCGCATGTCGAATTGTAGCTGAAGCTTCTGTAATTTTTAATCTCCTTTTCAGCCGACTTCCATTGCTTTTCCCAATCTTCCGGTACGCCTCTTGCTTTAAAGCTTTTAGTTCTTGTTCCAATTGTACGATCTTTTCGTAAACACCCAATGCTTCATTAACCAAATCCACACAAGCTTTACAAACAGCCAACCAAGTTGAGGGGCTGCCAAACCTTTCCAACATTTGTTGACATTGATGTTTTCCGAGACCAAGCAGTTTTCTGGTGATAAATACAACTTTCATTTCCGTATCCAGCAAACTGCAGGATGGAAAACTATGAGGGCCTTGTACAAAACCATTTATTGATGATAAGCACAAAATGTCATCCTTAGCACCTTCAGCAGACGACCCAGAAAGACAGAAAACACAGGCCTTTTGCCCAGTCCTTCCGTATCCAGCCTCCATTTCCCTACGGTATCAATTGAACTAAATGAATTATAAATCTGCATGAATTTGTATTGCAAAAATTAAAACTGGACTTCAGCTAAAGTTTGTCCAAGAGTTACTTTCTATTTACCAACAAATGGTTAGCGGTTTCTTGTTGGGGAAAGTAGCCCATTTCAATGCACTGCACTGGCACGCATTCACATTGAGCTGAATGCGAATCATCATAACACGTGTATTCGTTTTGTCTATGCACAAGCACGAGAAGAAATATATATTTAACATGTATTGCATGCACACCTTGATTTTTAACTATAGAACCTTCATAATATTTGAGCAGATATCGAATCGTACAGATTTCATTACATTTATGTTCATTTGTCATTCATTTTTGTAACCCGAACCGACAGATCATGCTTTTGTTTGTTGAGGAAAACTTTCCTCCGGATACTGTCTCAAACTGATCTCGTCGAATTTATGATGTTGAACAGCATGCAAATCCCTGTCAATGTAAATTAACACGTTTTTACTGTAGATGAATAAATCTGGTCGTTCCAGTCATTATTTGAGGATGCCGAACCGAACTATAATCATATAATCCAACCAAAGAGCAGTGGCAGTCAAACAGGTAGCGGTAGCTGTTGCTACTATATATGTACTTCAATTTCAATCCAATCAAGCAAACAATAAATTAAAGATTAGAAAGAGGTGATAAGCTCACAATCTCCCAGTAATCACCGTTTATACATCAAAAGTAGTGTTATCATCTTAATTCATATAAAATATGACTAGTTTATGATATGAAATTCTTCAGCTGCCTCAACCACTTCTGGTATTACCAACACAAATTTAAGTACTCGTAAACATTAACCTTTTCAAATACTTCTGAAACCACTTTAATGATGAAATATATCCATCCATCTAAAATGCCCATCTAAATATTCATTCAACGTTACGATCTTCTGGGATCTGGACTGGAACTGGGGCGTCTTGATTACGGCTATTGGTCATTCATCAGACAAGAATACGGACGAATGGTTACATACACATATTCATTTCAATTTGATTTGATTACCTTATAATTTATAATGTGCATGCATAACCCCAACGTTTAAATGTTATGTTATCTAACTCACATCACAAAGGCTGACTCCAAACAATTTTATTGCCATTCTCAATCTACCGAAGCGAGAGGATGTGCCTGCTTCACACAAATTAATATGGAAGTGAATTGTTAAAAACTGACTGAAACAATATCCGAGTCCGCACCAACCCACAGTTCTCACTGCATGCAGTTTGGTATGTTCCAATCGTTGATCAAGGTCATCTTTACATTTTTTTGCAGTGTAAAAAATACAATAGAATAACTGCAACTGCGACGATGGCAAGAAATGAAAGAAACCAGATACCGGAAACTTGGTGGGTCATAATTTTTTCACCAAATGCCTCAACTTTTTATTTAAAGTGGCTGCAAAAAATTCATCAATCCTTCTGAAGATTGTAGCAAGAATTTTCAGAAGGGAAAGGGAGTTAGTGAAAGAGTTAACTAAAGAGGTGATTGAGGGGAGAGGAGTAGACAAATAAATGGAAGTGATGACTGCTACGTTAAAGTGAAAAGATGTAGAACATTTTTTGTTAACACCATTTTATGGCTTTTTAAGTTGTCATAAATTCTCGTACAATAACAAGCCAACCGTGTTCTGGACTACAAGATCACTTCTCCATTAGTCAGCACTTGGCAGCAAAACCAGAGGCAGGGCAAAAAAAAGATAAAGAGTAATAATTTATCTCTGTTTTCACTTCAAGGAAAAACTATTTTTTTTTTGGGAAAAAGTGGTAATAAACTAAATACATCAGTTTATTGTGAAAAGAAAGACAGACATGTCATCATCAAAAGCTGCTCAATAATATGTGTATCGGAAGTAGTAGGATGGTTGCTACTTCTTCAATGAATATGAAACTGAGAGAGAGAGGCACTTGTCTAGAAACTAGAAACCAGAATAGTCTTTTATTTGCTAACTCTCCTTGAGTCTTATTATGCATGTCTTTCATATTCTATTCTATCAGTTTACATATTTCCGATCGTTGTTAGAATAGAATGGAGTGGTGAATAGCGAGTTGATGAGACAAAATTACCGAAACATGTAACTTTTTCTTCCGCCAGTGTTGTAGTTTTGTGATGAATGTGAGTTGTGTTGTGTATGGAAGTACTCACTCATTCACTTGGTTTGAGCAAATAAATGTAGATCAGCATCATTATCAGGGAACAACTTACAACAGGAATGCTTACTTACTGATACCGAGTTCTGACAAAACAGACAACTCACGCTTTTGCCAAGAGCTTGTTTGAAATTGTGAACGCTGTAATTATTTGATTCTTGTCTTTAGAACATGCTAGTAATGGATATTATATATTATGCATGATTCAAAGTATGAAGCTTGAAAAATGAGTTGCAAGTTGGAGGAGTCCGAAAATAGATAGATAGAGTTTAGGTTGTGACACTGACACTACACTATGTAACTACGTAGGCAAGCGCAAGTGCACAATCAGCAAAAAAGGTGTATGGGGAAAAAGGATAGTCATTTGTGGGGGTTTTCAGTTGAGTTGAGAGACTTGCTAATAAATCTCCTTTTCTAACAGAACCTCTGGCGCTGGCCTAGGATAATGATTGTTATATTTTTTCAAACCGAACACTACACCTGAATTGCAACATGACTGACTTTCCAGCTTCAATTAGTGACTTAATTCATTCCCATCCAAACGGAAACGCAACCTTGGATTACCATAATTTGTCGACATTGGCACCACCGGAAATGTCGGGCACGGAGACGACCATAGCTTCAGGTGTCTACTCTAGTCCCGCGACAGTTTTTGGTGTTCTAGTGACTTTCAGTTTATGCACGGTTTTTGGGAATACTCTCGTGATGCTTGCAGTGAAACGCGAGCATTACCTGCAATCTCCTCCAAATTACTTTGTTGCCTCGTTGGCAGCAGCCGACTTTTTCGTAGGCGTACTTCTCATCCCATTTGAGGCAATTACTCAACTTTTCAATCGTCAATGGATATTTGGTGACATTTGGTGCGACCTTTGGCACTCTTTTGACGTTCTTTTTGCCACCGCATCGATTCTCAATCTATGTGTCATCTCCTTGGACCGCTATTGGGCCATCTGCACACCATTCTCATACTCCCGTCGCATGACATCCAAACGAGCATACAGATTCATTGCCCTAGTGTGGATTTGTGCAATCGTGATCTCATTGCCTGCAATCTTTTGGTGGCGAAGTGTGAGGGAAGAGCCCGTACCTCCAGGAACATGTCCCTTCACGGATGATGTCAGTTACCTGATATCCTCATCTTGCATCTCCTTTTATATCCCATTGTCCGTGATGCTCTTTGCATATTACAAAATTTACTTGGCTGCAGTTAAGCAAAGCAGAAGCATTCAACAAGGAGCTAAACTGTTTGCACATGAAAATGGAACAGAAATCACCTTGAGAATGCATCGTGGTGGAAGCAATGGACAAAATGGTGTATTGACAAACACAGCCGGTGGCAAAAGTCCATCAGCAATTCCACCGACAAAGAAAAACATATTTTTTGGAAGGTCAGACCCTTCCGGGCTTTCCATGATGAATTGTGCCACGGGAGCATCATCAGGAGTATCGTCCCAACTCGTGAAAGCAGTAAACTACAAAACAAGCAGCAAATTTGTGAGAAACACTGGAAAAAGAACGTTTTCTGAACCAAGCGTGCAACCTGAAAGGAAATTAAGTCCTTCTATGAGTCCTGAAGCTATTCCATCAATGTCGGATGATGAAAATCCGGAAATGCTAGAATCAAAAGTGACTGCGGCTGTTCATCTCATTCTTCAACCGCCTTCTCATGTACAAACAGCAACGCCCCGGGGGGGGCACTGGAAACAATTCTGTCTGCTTATGATGCCAATGCAGCCAGCCGTGTTGCAGTAGCAATGTTCGAGTGTCTTTTCGTATATTATGATTCTAGCTCTTAAAATTTGTCAATGTGTTGTCTCTATATTGTGTATATTATAGGCTTTTCAACTCTTGTTCTCTATTTGTTACTTCTGTGTAGGTTTTATTAATTTTGCTGGTTTTCCTTCTTCGTAATAAATATTGTATTTGCTGTATGCAAGTCATGTGCAGAGGGACAAATGGTGACTTTTGAGGTGGTTACGTGGCTTGGCTGGATAAACTCGGCGATGAACCCAGTCATTTATGCTTGTTGGAGTCATGATTTCCGACGGTAATGGTTTCCTCTCCTTTTCCAACGCTAATCATTAATTAACTTTCTCCAAAAGTAGTTGCAACTGCAAAACGAAACTTTTTATGCAATTTAATGTACTGTTTTTGCAGGGCATTCGCAAGACTGCTTTGCTGTGGACGTTGTGCTAGGGCTCGTCGCCAACGACAAACCCAAAGAAGACTTTCCGTTGTTTAAACACAAGAAGGGAGATTAACAAAAATATTTTACAAACTCACAAAATCTTTTTTATTTTTATATTTCATTGAAATGCTTTCGTTGCAAGATGTTTAAGTAAGATAGACAATTTTTCTTTGTCGACTGCATCAGTCAATATATTTTTTTCGTAATCTCATAAGATCAACGTAATCAATATTTTTTGTACAAGTGACCGAAATATACAGAAATTACAACTAAAGTAATTAAACTAGTATACTCACTCGATGAATTGTTTTTCTTTCGAATTGAAAATATAGTAGGAATGCGATTAATTAAGAAATATCAACAACTAAATCGTCTTACTCACTGTTAGTTAAAAGACACTGAAAATCTAGATTGAATTGACTTGTATCTCAAATCAGTATTGACCTTTTGCATATATGTAAATCTTTTATAGTGAAAACAAACGTATCCTTCATTATATCCAGTTCCATTAATACCCAGATAATACTCTTAATTCGTCGTTTAACAAACTGTTTGCCATTTAAGGTTAATCGCAGTACATTAATATATCAAAACAAATTAGTTTTTACTTCCTTGTACACATATATGCATTCATTTTTGTAAGCTATAAGATTTACTACCGGTTCTGTAAATGTCATGGCTTGACTAGCTGTAAATACCATTATGCTTGAGCAACGCGATTTATAAATTGGGATCGGTTGTAAATACAAGTGAGCATGACACAAGTCCCAGGACTGAAGGTCGGGACTCAACTAATCGTACGTGTTAACTAATCTCTTCTCTTTTGATGATCCACATCTCTGTAAGCAAGCAGTAAACACAAAACTGTTATCATATCTTTTTTCAGGGAAAGCGTTGAATTTTACTATGCTGAATTGAATGAATAATAATACCCTCTGCTCATGAGTCATTAGAAGTCATCATAAGTGACATCCCAAAAAAACAAAACTTTCTACCCGAGCAAGCAAGATTGAAAGGACAACTTCATTTACATTATTAGTGTGATATACAGCAGACCAGCGAAATTAATTTACATGAAGTACCCAAAATTCATTCTTTGTCATAATTTATAATCATAATCGTCAAGCATTTTATATTCAACCAATTTGCGCGTTCTCATGAGGAAGGGTGAATTACGTTTTTTACCAAAATTTCCTTTTCAATTTCACAATTCGACTAATCCGTTGCCTGTAAGAGCCATTCACTTATCGTTAAGGCTAAATTCCATCCGTTGCAGATTGTCAGTCTTCATTTTACATTGCCCGCTGAGAATCGACTATTGTCAGAAACCACTTTCTTCTTCGTTGATACCACTCCTTACTTTGTTCCCGTACTCATTAACGTTAATTGGTGGCAGCTCACTATTAAATATGGAAATACAAAGGACATTAAATAGATACATAAGAAAGTTATTAATGTGATATTCCAAAAATAGAGTTCATATGTGGTACTTAATGCACTTCAAGGTTACGACTCTAAATAAAATATGCATTTTTTTTACCTAATTCCCATATTTTTATTGGGAATGGTAGATGAGATAACGCCGTCCTCCTGAGCTAAATGCGCGCTCACCTCATTCTTAGGATTGTTGGCATTTGCGTCATTCTTTGGACGTGGTTCAGTTACTGAGTTATTTGCATACCGATTTGAATGCAAATCTGGAGCTTGGGAACTGCCTTTACCATGATTACTGCCTGCTGCTGTCGAAGGATTGGAATTCGCAAGATTGACACCAGTAGGAATAACTGATGATGAGGACGTGGTAGAGGAATTTTCATCACACTCAGGTGTAGGCTGCATACCACCGTTGGTATTAGCTCCTTGTGAATTATTTGTTGAGGATGACGTGATGGGAAAGCACGCAATATCACCTGAAGTCGACAGGGATGCTATCGAGCCAAATGGCTCGTCACTTCTTGAGCTTACGTAAAGATTCCTTGCATCCAACGGAGTGACAACACGACTATATAATGCAAACCCATGCACGTTACATATAATCCTATTATGTATGCAAAAATGTTAGTTAAGCGAGAATAGATACTTATAGAATTTGGGGTAACCTGAAATAATGTGGTGAAGCGAACATTGGAATGATTGGAAGGGAAGGTCTCAAAGCCAAGTTGGCTTTCTCCTGAGTACTTTCATTCGGATTCAGATTATTTTTACTACGCCCTCCTACTGCCGAGCGCACGGTACCACAATCCTCAGAATTAGAATCACTATGCGCTCTCTCCTTCTTCCTCCGAGGGTCTGGAAAGCGTCTACCTGATATTGAGGCAGATACTGGAGCAGACTCGGTGGTTGGTGAGCCAAGTTCAATGTCTTGAAATCCTGATGTATCCGTGATTTTGATTGAAGGACTATTTGGAGATGTGGTTGAGTCGCCAAACAAGAAGATCCCTACTGGTACAGCCTAGAGAGAAAGGAATTAAGAAGTGATGAAATTAAACAGCCACAACTATCTACAGTATCACAAGGTCATTTGCTTTATAGGTTCGCTTTACTATTACCTGAGCAATAGTAGTCAAGGGTGGTGGAGGGTGTTGCATTTGACGTGAGAATGTAAAAGATGAGTCACGTCGATTACTTCCATGTGGACCACCACCTCCTGACGACGAGGATAATTCTCTAGATCTCACACTAAACGTGTCCAAATTGGCAAAAGTAGCAAAATGTTCTGAAGAAGTATTGAAGATGTCTGGCGTTTGAAGTGGCGGAGTTTCCCAAGTGAACCGATTCAACTGAAGCTGACGCTTTGCCTCACGATTCAATTTACATGCAAGGAAGGTCAAAGTGAAGCCCATGAGAACTAGAGCTGAGCCAACGATTACAAAAATTGGTCCAGCCACTCTCCCTTCTTGACGTGATGGGGAGTCGACTTGCTCAGCAGAAGCCTGGTTGTAGAAAAAATTCCAACACATATTTTAACAAAAGCTTTTCATTTTGTCTTACATTCAGAAGGATTGCTGAATTTATGCTTTTTATTACATTATTCTCACTAATCAGTAGTTCATATCTATTTGCTTTTGTTTCCATTACAGTATTGCGTCATTAAAATGACCATTGCAATGCCATTTCGTCTTGTAATGCATGGATGGAACGTGAGTATATAAATAAAAGGCAAACAACAAGTATACCATCATACATGTATGATATAATGTCACATCTTGACATTTTCGCTTAATCCTCATAAGAGCAGCTCAACATGCTTTATCATTTTGAACCTAAGCTTCCCATTTAAGGCTTTTCTCTTTTTCCTTTGAAGCGGGTCAGTGGCAATTGGTAGCAGTTGCTTGCACGTGCCGTACGCGTTGACTGATAAATAATTGGATCTGAATCTATTGAAACATGCGTATTCTACTGAACTTGGTACGTGCTCTATTGAAACATTGTTGTTTGGAACTGTCAGGAATGTTTACGGGACGATTTTTTGTTGTGACCTCAATATCATTAGTTAAGCTTTCCTGGCATCGGTAACTGCTCGTGTTTTTTTTGCATGCTGAGATAAAGGTTTCCAAAATTCAAGCGCATATTTGTTTCTTACCCTGGCGTGCAAAGGAAGATCTGGGTCAGCAGGTGGAGTGGGATCCTTGTAGGCCAACGCTGTGAGCACGGAGCCGGCTATAAGGAAAAAGAAACCGAAAATAATAATAATGAGGTGACAGTTGCTGGCCAGGGTCAGTTTCCCGATTCGAAGTCCCCCATCGTCCCTCTCCACTTTCACCCGAAAGGGCACACACTGCCCACATCCACAGTTTATTCGCGTTACATAGTGAAGACCGTTCTCTGAATAATTTAATAAGAAAAACAGGACATCAGAACAACGCAATTTGTCAAAAAGAAAGTAATGTGCACGAATGTAGCTTCACGTGCATAGTATGTATTGTGTATTGTATTGAGCACGAAAGGCTTCTTGTTTGACTTGTCATTTGTTTCGCACACGATCCAAGTCATAAATACGGAGTTATATTTATGAGCCGTGCTTCGTAGCAAGTATGTGGGTGGTCTACAGCTTGGCATTCTTTTATCTCATTGTCAGTGAAGCGTTACTAAATTTTCTATTCGCATTCGATAAATTGTCATTCATTTTCATAACGAAGGGTTCATCTAAATCAATAACAGTGTGTTGTTCAGTTAGGAACCAATTACCCCAATTTTAACCCTGACATCCGGTTCAAAATTAATTTGCAGGAGCCTGATGAATCGAACCAAGAAGACTTCATAATTACTTTTTATGCAGTTCAAGTTGAAAATCAAACAAAAACAACTCATTTCAATTAAGTCTCTATTGACTATGTGGTAGATATTGTAGGCGTTGGAGGTAAACATTTTCCACCTCATGGGAATACGCTTACGATTCGGACAACGCAATCAAGTCATCAAACATTCATGTTTGTCGCATGTCGTGCTTCGAGCTTAATGAAAACGAAGGACAGGTACGCAAACATCTAGCAGGGAGTTCTGTTCCGTTTTGTATCGACTTTGCTAGCATGTCTCTAGCTGTAATTATGACCCACAACATGTAGAATTAACCACCATATTAATTCAGCAGTACAGGTGCACTTTACCTTTCCTCGAGGTTGAAAACACTAAAACCTTCATGCGAATGTAATTTACATACATATAACAAAGTCTAAAAGCTACATTCTTTGGCAATGATATTGTTACTGTACAATCGTCCTTTCTGAAATGGGAAGGGCATACATGCTTTCAACGTGCATATTTTAGAAACTGCTGAATTATCAAGTAGCATTCGCACATTTGTACCCCGTACTTTTATTAGGTTAGGTGAAATGTGAAACAACTAAAAATAAATGCAAAACACAAACAGCGTATTATTGATTGATAGAAAATGACGTTCAGTATCGCCTGATCGAGAGCAACAAAAACTATACTGTTTGGGTTTAAAATCATTAGTTATTCACAGAGCGAGTTCCCGATCTACATACAGCCATTAAATATTAAATTGAATATGTATATAAGTCACATACACTCATGATGTATCAATGCATTTGTTTGTGGTCAATATAAATACGTACCACTACCGACCTATCTATTTTGTTGGACATGGAACTTTATTAAGCTATTCTACCGCAATGTATATTTATACCTACTGATATGACGGATAGGACAATGACATTTTTGTTATGGCACTGCAATTTTCCGCTTCTACATCTAGCCGTAAACTCGATATAAGTTTGTTCGTGAGCAAAACAATTTTTTGCCAAATGTCGCTTGTAACAGTTTGTTTACCAGATGCCTAACCTATATATTGTATATATTTTACGGAAAATAACTTGAAAAATTCAATGCGACATACAAATTTTAAGAATAGCGGAAGTGTCAGTTTTGACAAATGTATGCGTGATTCTAGAAAAGAATTCGAAAGATTTTAAGCGACAAAAAACCCAGGAACTCTTTTTAATTTCTCTTTCTCTCATATTGTCAATTGCCATCTTTGTTTTAAAAGCCTTGAAAAATTTAGTCTTTAATAATTATTCTGGTAAATTAGAGTAGAGTTTAAAGAAGTGGTTCCATTGTAATTATGCAGTTGATGCACCTGTGTCAGTGTAAGGTGCACTAACACAGGTGTATCAGTAGTATTAGTGTGCCAGAAAAAGTATTATTTTGTAGCTAAGCCCATTTGTGGATGTTTGTACATGTTCTGCTTTTATGATATAATGGTCTCAGGTGAGAAAACAAGTGTAAGCAATGCAAGCATAATCCATTACCATTAAACTCAAGTGGCTTGTTTCTAAAAAGGCTGCTACTTCTCCGACTGTTGTTATCTTCCTCCAGTTTGAGGAATCCTCGACCCAAATCCATTGTATTCGCATTCACCATACTTTGTTATTTCTCTTGACAATACTCTCCCTACTGAATTACATCTCTCTCTCTCTCACTCACTTCCTATTTTTTATTCATTGCGACACGGAAAACAGTTATAATTTCTGTTTACTCAAACCAAACTCAATCCTACACAATGGATCGTAGTCGACAGGGCAAAAATTACTTTTACTTCTTCCTTTTTAATCGAGGAAGAGCTCGGGAGCAGGAGGATGAAAGTAAAATTCCATTTCCTGCTTCACATCGATCGATCTCTAGTATATCTATCTCGCTCCATCTGTATCTCTCCTTTCAGCGTCCTTCCAGCTGTCACTTAATTTCTCCTTGTAGAAAAGGTCAATAGGTCAATCTATCTGTTGTAGCACATTTCAAAAGATAATAATGTTGTTTTCCACTGTTTTTCTCTCAGAGAGCGGATGAACAGATCGTTTTTTATCTCCTCAGCTATCTTTTCTCCCTGGTTCATTTTCTAGTGTTTTTTCTATTAAACTCACCGACCCACGATGTCAAAGTATAATATGTATTTTAGCAATGATCCCTCTTTTATTTCAACTAAAACATGTCACATTGCATTGCAATGATTCATGTTAGACACTGTCACCTCAGGAGAAAATAAACAGGAGAAATGGGAAGAAAGTATTTACAGAAAAAGTCGATTTCCACACACTCTTTCTCTTGCTCCCTTTCTCTCCTCCTCCAGGAAACACATGCCCAGCAATGGAATAACACGTTGTTGTAGAAGAAGAAACAAGCTCGTGAGCTAATCCTGTGAAACCTTTGAACAAGGCAGACTCTGAAACCCGACTGCTTTCCCTGGATATTCCTCGTTGCCTGGAAAGAAAGGTCTACCCGTTGTTAGTTAAAAAGTTGAAAAGCAAGAACAAGAAAAGGAAGAGAGACAAGTTGCTGACTAGCCATTTCGGGTTTGGTATAGTTTGTATGTAAGTACCCATACTGCTTCGCTCTCCTTCCCTATGTTCCGTTTCATTCCCCTCCAGGAATATGCTTCAGCGAGTCACAAAGTTTATCATACATGTACGTACGTACACAAGAACACGACGGCAAAAGAACCCGTTTGCTTTATACAACGAAGGGAAAGTACCAAAGTACGTGTTATATGCAAAGATGTCCGACCCGACCGAATGCCATCATAATTTTTACTCATCGAGACATACCACTACCAATTTCACTTCCTTAAGGAAACAGGAAAATTGGGTTTTGCACTCTCGTACTCGTATCTATGAAGTTAATTCTTTTTTTTTCGAAAGACGTATGTGCTCTTCTAATCCCGAGTTTGAACAGCAGACGCTAGTAAATTCTTAAGACTACATTCTTCTGTCTTGTAATTGCCCTAATTGGAGAGAAAGTCATAGTCTACTTCAAGTAAAACATACTCTTTCCTTCAAACTTAGAGTGTAGAGAACTTTTTTCTTCTGAAACGTGCTTGAAAGTAGCCACGGCTTTTCTTTTTATTTGAAAACATCTGCCCTCTGGTTCATAAAAACTAAGCACATTTTGTCCAGCTCTCAAATCTCCACTTTTAACATCTGCGGAAGAGTTTCGAGAGAGTTTGTGTACAAGTAAATGAAAACATACGCTATGAATTGAAAGGTAACACATAAGTTTATATGCTGGAGATCTAGTGTAATAGTACTAATAGTATATGGTTATGGTTTGATGCAGTGGATTTGTACAAAATGCCAACATATTCCATTTTCCAAGTTTACATAGAAGATTTTAGCGTAACATAACGCTTGAGTCAACAATGCATAGAACTTTGGTTTCTTTGGTATGCAAAGAACACAAGTGGTAGTATGTATGCTTAAGCTTAATTATATGATGAGGTAGTTATGATCAGGGTATGTTTGCATAAAGTAAAGTACATTTAGGCATGCACGGAAAAGGTTTCTGCCAGAGTGAAAATAAAATGCCACTACGCTCCTCTCTAGGCTTATATATGCATCTACTTGGACAACCGCTTTCATGAGTCATTTTCTTATCGATCCAATTTCCGTTTTATACGGGAAACAAACTCACGTAGCATACATACCACCACACACAATACTTGCTATTACTTCAGCTTCTGGCTGGCTGGTGCAGAGAAACATGAGGAAGAAAACGTAAAATGAAATTTCGGATTGGCTTGGCCTTTACAACTTTTTTATGCATAGGACGAACTCTTTCTTTAAGCCTTGTACCTAAGCCTGTTAGTTTGCCTTGGTATAGTACACCGAATGCTATTTGCTTTCATCATGATCGTCGTCGTCATCATCATCATCATCAACTCTTTTCACTTGCTCTCTTTTGCTTTACACTTTCCATGTTCCGCAATCCACACTTTCTGAAGAGACTGAGTGAGTGAGTGAGTCAAATCTTTTTAAGATAGAGTAATAGGTGTTACTTACACCATCTCTTAAGTATCCTTTATGTAATCCTGCCATCATTGAGTACTTATCCAGTATATTATGCCTACATCTTTGTTTCTCCATGCATGCAAAACTTTTCTTGTGGATGAACTACCAAATCCATCTTTTTTATTCTTCGTGCTTTGACGTACTTCTGCTTCATGGCCATTTGGAGCATGCACCTATTATTATGATCTCCTATTTTAAGAAAGATGAAGCTTCCATGTCAGCATTATATAGACAGCTGTCTACTTTCTAAAAAAGAAAATGTGCTCGAAAATTAGGTCAGCACAGCACCCATGCGCTTGTTACTTGCAGAGAGAAAACGTATGTACGTGTTTCATATATGGATTTGATAGTTATTTAGCTATTTTTAGTCAACCTAATTTTATTTATAAAAGATTCATTTTGCAACTGAAAATTTTATGGGATTATATGCTACTTTTTATTAGAATTCAGTTTCAATATAGTATGTATTATACTATTCATAATGATATATACATATTATGATCAGTATGTTTGTAACGCGTTTCCAATTTCTAATGTGCTGTAACGATTGATGCTCGGATTACGTACTCTGCAAAAACAAAAATATTCCAGGTGAACTCAATCCCATCAGTAAGCTTTGTGGTTGACTCAAAGGCGAAACAGTATAGGTTTAGTTAGGCGTACTGTTTTCTATGTTAACGACTTATAAAGACTTTTTAAAGTAGAATAGAGAACGGATATGTAATGCAGGCAAAAGGAAAAACCTCATTATTGAAGTGAATTACAATTACAGAATACGGTTGCCCTAATTTTCATTTGCGTGTATCCATAATTCCAATGCAATTTACCTTGAATTACTTGCCTTTTTTGCGTAGCGGTTAGAAGGTCGCCAGTTTAAAATGAGTGGAGCGTAGTCCTCCACAGTACCATGATTGAATGTCAACGTCTCACATATTATACAAACTAATATTGCTTAGGTAGCACATTGTGCATGGGTGTATGTAAGTAAAACATATATCCTGAAGGGCCTTTTGGGAAGTGGAACTTTCTTACCATAATAATATCTGGTTAAGGGTATTTAATTATATTATGGCTGAGTAGGTATTACAGTAACAACTACGAAGTGTTGGTTGACGCCGTTGATGGTTAGATTCTCTCATGTATCAAACCCAACCTTCCATAAGTGGTCTTGTGGTGAAGTTATAATGTATACGCACTCTTGAAAGCAACGGTACAATTATAGGGAATGCTGCTTTATGATATTTGAGTTTGAAATTGACTTCATTTCTTGCTATTCAAATTTCTAATGTACGTAAAGGAATATCTTTGCTTTACTTATATAGAGAAAGCTGTATAGTACTACATAATTATTTTTATTCTTACAACTACGTAAACCCTTGCTGACTGAAAACCCTTTGTCTTAAGAAATCCCAGCTACAGTTTATCCACATTTTATCCTTATACTTATATTCATTCTGTCTAATTGGCGATGTCTACTAAATATAGCAAATCATTACTCAAAAGCGTCATCAAAGAAGCCATAAACCCCGGAAACAGTGATTTGCAGAAGACGTTCCAAAAACTTCCAAAATAGAACAATCTTGTATGTTTGAATGGATAATTTTATTCCACGCAAAAAGATGTGGGCTGATCATGAGATAAAAACGTTATGATGTATTCTATTTCAAGCAACAGATCAAAAGTATTCCTATTGGACAACAATATTCAATATTTATTAGTAGGAGGATTTTATGTAGAAGCAAAGAGATGATCCAGTGCTCTATTTTGTCATTTTCCCCAACTTGTTCATGATGGAGAGCAAGATTAAAGCGGTACTGGTCGGGGCTAGTGATTTGAGTTTGAGATCCACAATGGTAAGAGTAGAGCACAAAATCATTCAACAGTTGTGCGTTTCTCTTTCTCTCTGTGTGTTTGTGCATTACGCTCAGTTGGAAGAGAGAAAGTCGACTTTCATCTCGACTCATCGCCATCATTCCATCAGATCAAGTCTGAAAGGAAACGAGGGCACATCAATTCCACGTTCCCTGTCTTTCCATCTTTCAACATTCGAAGCTAGAACAGAAGGTTTCGCTTTCTCCCAACTCAAGGAAACGTATCTTAAAAACATTATTAGTTTTCCCTTGAAAACCATTTCTTGTAGTTGCAGAGTGCACAAGTATACATTCTTACTACACATACCTACATATTACGTACATATTTCACAGTGACAAAGTGCTACATAAATAAAATTCTTCCCTTCCCAGTATTACATCGGAGTGATAAACTTCTCCCTTCTCTTTGTTGAAAATAGTTCGGTCTTTACAGAAAGAATGAGATTCTGAATCTTAGGTAAAGTGTAAAAAAGAAACATATTTTTGCTTTCAATATATTCCATGTTGGATATGAATTCTTTTCTATTTTAACTGTGCATGTATTTTAAAATTATTCTGCCATTCGCTCATCCTCAGTTTGCCAACATTAATGATAAACGAGACGGATTTTTCCATTTTAAATCATAATGCTAAAAGGTAGCCTTCCAAAGATGACGTAAGATTGTAGTTTTTCCGTAGAATACCTAAAATTATCACAAAAAGTAAGTGCTTGATTTGTTTTGCCCATTTCGTACTATAACATAAATGCAAAAGAGAAAGAAAGTGCTACAGCCCTTTTGAACGGTTCAAAGTAGAATATGGTGTTAGGAAGTAATACCTCTTTATACCTTATGTCGGCTTAACGAATCGAGCGTCTGACATCGTCAAATAAAATCCTGTTTCCGGGAAGGACGGACAAAGTCCCATCTAAGAAAGACGTCATCACATTTGATAACACAATGAACTTCTTTGAAGTCACTCTTCTAAACCTTAAGGCTACAAATATGGAGATAAAAAGTTGAAACATGAGACAAGTCTAATTTTAAACCATATATTCTGTTCATATTCCTTATACATGAAATACGGAAATAATTTACTCACACAAGAACAATATGCATTTACCAGTCATTGTGGAAAGTAGTTTCTCCATCCTTCAAAATCTTAATAATTTTTGTTTTTATATGATGAGTGCTGAGAATTATAGCACTTCTGCATACACCATTCCATTGGAAATATAATTTCAGGATTTAAAGATAATACTGGAGTTTATGGACGGATGAGTTACTTATCAACATTGGATACTTTTACGTGCTTTCACTTCAGATGTCTTGACGCTTGACAAAACTTTTTTTGTGTGGAATAACTGACGTCAAATGTTTAGACAAAGTATGATGAAGCATAATGGAAGAAAGCTAGGGGTTATAAAAGATACTACGCAAAAACTTTCACTTCTTGTTCTTTGCTAACAATCTGGTGCAAGTTAAAACTACTCAAATTGGGAGATGACTTAAAGGATTTTAGTACTTTGATAGCAGGTGCTTCCGCTGAAAATGAACATTCAAATATATTTCATAACATATTTCATTATGTTAGTCTAGTTATCATGCAACTTTTTCATACCCAGATGTGTGAATAGAGAAAATTATTAGACAATTCTGCATGAACATGTTTCAAAAAATAAAGTTAATTTTAAAACTTATTTTGTTAAATCCATTGCTTGCCATGCTTTTATTAATCTCAGAAAAAGAAAGCTGTAAACATTACTACTGTAAAGAATACTAAAAATAGGTTTAGGAATAAGACGTTATCACATGTTTATGCACACAGGACTAATTGTAAAGGTTTAAGTGTGCACGCGTCTGACTGAGCACATTTATGAGAATTGAGCTTGAAGATAAGATTCATGACAGTAGAATCAGTAATGTATGCTTTAATTATTGAACGGATCATCATAGCTATCCATTCGTGAAAATGAGAAAGAATATTTTTAGGACTGTCATGAAGGCTGAATGACGACACTAAGCAGCTTTGACTGAAGCTTTTCCGCTGTTAAATAATGAAGCATAATATCATGTATAACTGAATCCTATTCCAATATTCCATTCATTCTTTTTCATATATATGTATAGTTTCAGTTGAAACGGCCCACTCACGGAAAACCTGTCAGTCAATTTGCTTACGTAGCGGATAGAAGACTGCTCGGCATAATACCATTCTGGGAAAAAGTTCATCCTTCATATTGTTCCATCGAATCTTGAGAGAGCCGATTACATTATGAGTTAAAGAATGAAATTAGAGTGTGAAAAAGCGAGTGAGCCTTGCAATAAGCAACACATCTTTCTTAATCTTCCTTCGGGCATTGAAGCTAAAGAAGCAAAGGAAAAGTCAAAGTAACGCAACGCAACAAGTTAAAGTTTGAGTACCATACATTTCTCTCACTGTCTCCCTCTAATCTATATCTGTATTATTGCAGCCTTTTGCTTTGAGAGATTCTCTGCCAGCTGCTCCGCTTTCTTTCCGTCTTTCGTGTTTCCAGACAACTTTCACCGCTTCCATGATAGGACTATAGAGAAGGAGAAAGAGGTGGAGTGTTGAAAAATTTCACTAGACTTCTTTTTATACATATAATCCGCCCCAGTCACATTTCCCTGCTGGCAAACTCATGCCGTCTCTCCGACAAGGCAAAAGGCTTTTCTTCTAGGAGACGAGGAAAATGGGAGAAAGATGAGAACCAGATATTTTCTTTCCAATCCCAAGCATCCATATAAATCTTTTTTATTTTTCACCTCCCTACTCTTCTATGTTGGTTTTGGTGCTCCTTCCATACAAATGTTGATTTTTTTCTATTCTGCGTAATTTCATATTTGTCGGTCGATACAACCATAATACATTGAATTGGAACGTGTGTATTATAAAAGTTCTGTGGGTCGGAACGAATGTATATTATGTTTGTTTGCACTGCATTATTACATATCCTCATCTCCAATCTCTCTTCTCGCCACTCGAGAGCTAAAGAGTAATGGTAATGCATACATTATTGGAGTTTCTTTATAAGCAACACACTTCAAAACTAAATGCTTACCCAAACCATAAGTATATTATGCTTGTTTAAGCACACAAAATTTAAGTAAATAACAAGTTCCCAAATAATAAATGAAATCCATATAAAAAAAACTACATAGTCGAAAGATAGAAGGACTCGGATGGGTCGACGTGCTTTCTCCTTGTTAAAAAATCCGTTGGCAAATGGCGCAGAGCATGGATAGATAATATGGAGCTTGTATCCCAGTTCCAGAGACTCGTCACAAAAGCCAACCTGCCTAAAAAGACTGGAGAAAGCAGCAGCAGCAGCGGTCAACCAAACAGACCTCTAAATTTACTTGCTCTCGTACTTTCATCCTGGATGCTGATGCTGCAACATAGGCATACAATACTACATACATATTACAAGCTATATAATAATATGCCACACGCTCTTTCAAGTGAAAGTCTTTCAGACTCCAGCTCTCATGTAAAAAAGCTCTTTTTACTAATTCATTCCAATGAAGCAGTAAAAGTGGCAATAAAAGGTGATTCAAAGAATGAATCTTCACAGCTCCAGGTGTTTGATTTTTTAAAGTAATTTCGTCTAGACGCTGAGCCCCACACGTACACAAGTCCTAATTTCCGGCTCCCATTTATTTAATAGCTTTAAAAATTGTTGGAGAAAAGAGGAAGGAAAGGAGAAACCAACAAAAGGCAAACCAAGGCCAAGCCTCCAGCCTTTGATTTGATGCATACATGCTTATTACTCCCATTTCCATTGTGGAATGACGACAGGTGTGTGCGTGTTGTTCTGCTAGTAGTAATCTCTATAGGCCTAACTAGTAAAACACATATTTTCATGAACGCCTGTTTTGTTCCAATCTCCAGTCTGGTTCGTCTTGTTACCAGAGTTCTCCAGGTTTTGTGTATCCCAAAGAAAGACCGTGTTCGTTGTACGTGTACACAACATTTTTATGGAGTAAAGTTGTTGGTTGTGTTTTTGTGGTTTGGTTTATGTTGGATGGGTTGACTTGATAGCTGTAGTAGAAAAAGGCTTTCGCTCTGTACATGTTTCTGACGGCATTTAGAAGAGGTGGAGTAGAGAGTCAGCTGCTTTTAACAAAAACACACGTGAAACTGTTATGAAATGAATGAAGAATGAACATTTGAGCAACTTTAATTATTTTTATAGTGATTGTAACTGGCCTGATATTTACAACATTTGTGCTCTTTGTCTTCCATACGTAGCCCAAGTTTTACTTTAGTCGTTCTAACATAAGAGTTCTTATCAATAACAAGTGGTTAATGATATATTTGGACAGTTCACAATGTTAATTGTAAGGTAGAGAGTGTATCGAGTGCTTTTTGATAACCACAGACAAACGGGAAAGAGGCACTTCTTTTGGACGGTTTTACGTGGGGCATTAGATGCTGCCTGATAAGGTATTTCTGCTTTTAGAGTTCCTATTTGCAACTTTGAACGTCTGCCTGCAATATGGAGTATCACTTGCTATTTATGTATTTACTTAATGAATGATGTGCACTTATATTATTTTAGACATGTGTATCGATAGAGTGTTGGTCTGGTTTGATTTTAGGTAAAACTGTGCTAGAAAATGGGCCAGCAAAACACAAAACGTGAAATTTCCGTTGGACAGCTTAACAGCGAAGAATGTCAGCATTTGAAGAAACTATTCAACAAAATCTCCAGTTGCAATATAAAGGGAGAGAAGGGACCCTACTGCTTGTATGGAGACTTACAGGTTAAATTTTGGGCTACACAATATAATTATTTGAATGGTTTCAGCCGTGTGAATATCGTGTTAAAGTGAACTGAAATGTTTACTTTTGCAGAAACACTGTGAAATTTACCTGGATGATTGGCTTGCAAGAAGGATTGCTGATCGATTATCCATTAAAAGTCCAAAAGGGGATGATCTCGTAGTTCCCCTTTCCACATTCCTCCAGTTTATATCCAGTGTTGTGAAAGGAACGCTAGATGATAAAATCGACACTGTGTGGAAGCTAGCGATTGATGATTCCCCAGATAAAAAGAATGAGATTTTACCAGAAGAGATTTTACAAGTACATATATATATATAGTTTAATAAATGAATGAATGTCTTTTTAGAGTTTGTGCAGTCTTAATTGTAATATGCTTATCGTGTCATGGTTCTCGTTTTTCAGTATGCTCGGAGCATCATTGAATCCTACATAAAGTGCATGGAAAAGTCTTCAGTTTCTAAATCATGGTCTGGTGTTTCACGTTTGAGCAGTGATTCCGTCTCAGATTTCGCAGAATACCTCCTTTCCGATATTCTTTACAGTGGGGTCACCTGCAAGGAAATGGTCACAACTAAGCCTTCCAAGGCCATGCATACGAAGGATGAAATATTGGAATGCTTTTCAAAATCACACTTACTTCTCAGTATTCACGATTCCATTTTTAGCCATTGCTTTGATGTGGATAAGGATACCGCTTTCATTCAGTTGATTCCTAAATGTTCAAAAGGAAGTCAAATTTCCTGCAAAGAAAGTTTTACCATTTTGGATCTTGCAAGGGTCGTCTTCTTAAATTCCCAACTTCCATCCGGTCAGCTTCGACGCGAGTGGCGTTTACTATTTACCACCAGTCAGCACGGAGAAAGCTTTTCCAAATTACTGGGCACTATTAGCGATAAGGGTCCAACTTTGCTCATTTTGAAGGAACATAGAAATCGAGTATTTGGAGCTTTTGCATCTCATAGTTGGACTCTTGGTCCGAAATTTTTCGGTAGGTCTGATGAATGTTTTTATATAAAAAACCATCTGGGCACTGAATACTAAAATTAAAAATTTGTTTAACATAGGGGATGAGCAATCATTTTTGTTTCACTTGGATCCAAAGTTTGCAGTATATTCGGCTACAGGATATAACCAAAATTTTCAATATATGAATATTCAGCAACAAACGATGCCAAATGGACTGGTAAGTCAACTGAAACGGGATGATCACGAGAATGCGCCTTCTTGAAGATAGTTGTTAAATTGATATGCATTTTGGTAATAGGGAATGGGAGGAAAGTTTGGATATTTTGGATTGTGGGTGGACGCAGAATTCGGAACAGGGAAAGGAGCTCCAACTTGTACTACCTTTACTTCTCCGCAGCTATCTACTGAGGAAGATTTTCTTATTCATCACATGGAAGTTTGGGGTTTAGGCCCAGAGCCATCAATGGAAGAAGTAAGGCAATGAGTTTGTTAAGTTTAAAGATTGTAGCCTACAATTTGTAGGGTTGTAATATACAACATTCATATTCATTACACATATTAATTATATTTTCAGGGTGAACGGGACACGAGGAGTATATTAGATAAAGATCCCGAGTCAAAAATGATGTTAGAAATGCTTAACCGTGGAGGACACAGCGACGCTCATCGCGAAGAGCCAAAAGATTAGTTCCAAAATCCAACTGGTATTCCTACATTGGAGTCTCATGTAACATAATAGACTTCATCAAGCTTTTAAACTTTTTTATCAACATGATAAACTGTGAACGGCTTCTCTGCCATTTTAAATGATGTATCTACAACCGATGATGTGATGTTGAAAACGTTTACGATTACACTTAACCTAGCTTGTTTAGCAAGATGCTTTTAGATGGTCAGAAATACAATACATTGGCAGGTAGGCAGATGTTGATAACTTAGCTGGTGAACTAAGCCGTAGGTAATTCTACAGCAAGAGGAATACTATGTTTTTTACGATTCTAGTCAGCAAAAGGAATGATTAAAAATAGGGTAAGTAGTAACTAGTAAGCAGATTACTTTTTAATTATAACGTGCAAGTAGAACATTAGTATAATATGCAAACAAGCACAGTGTTATACGAACACGTACATTCCTAACAAACATGTTATGTCGATTTCTGTCCAACTACTTGATTTAATTGGATAGAACGTGTAGTTTAAAATCCATAAATACGCTTCGTGATGTCAACAAATTAGAAGGCATCTTTTAATTACAACAGCTAATTAGAATAAATTGTAATTACAGGTGCAACAAATATTTGTGTACTTTTCAGAAAAATGTTCATAATAATAATTCGTATCAGTAAATTATGTGAATCAATTAATAATAAGCGCTTTTTAATTTATCAATAACACAAACAGATCTATTCATTATTCTTCTAACTTTATTGAACTATATAACTATTCATACAGGACTCATCATTCGAACTCTGATTTGTTTGTCAGTCTTCACATTCAATTTCTTATAAGTATTAACAACAATAATAGTAATAATGTGTCACTCTAGTTTCCAGGCCAAGCAGAGCGATTAGCACCATCCATTTCGGCTGCCAGTTGATTGTCACTTCTAAGACGATGACTCCCACCTCCAATCGAAGCACCGCACTCGTTGCACCTACCTTCCTGCATTGCTCCACCACATTCCGTGATGATATAAATATGGCCATTAGGGCACTTGAACCACTGTAAATTTAAGTACGAAAAATATTCTTCTGTTAAGGTTTAAGAGTCAAAATTATGATGTAAAATTGCAAGTTTTAAGTTAAGTTATTTTTAATCTTTTACATGACCCTGTCCCATCCCCATTGCTTCTAGAATTTGTTTCCGTTCCCTGTCACTGATTCCGAGCCCACTTTTCAAAAGATCGTCAAGTTGCTACGATTGCATAAAAAACGTTTTAATTACACCAGCTTCAACGTAGCAAAATAAGGCATATAGCTATGTTACCGTGAGTATCTCCTTAAATTCTTGCTTTCTTTGATAGGTGAATGGGAGTGTGGAAGTGACCAGTCGTTTAGCTCTGGTGTACGTCGGATATGCTCTTGCATTTTCACGAGTACAAGGAGGTAAACTTCTTCTCATCATTAACTGTTTGTAATAGTCCACTCTATCAAGCTCTTCGTTGAAGTCGTGAATTTCCTGTTTGCTAAGAGGTTGCCGGTCGAGCATAGCAGCTAGAATCTTCCTATACACATCGACAACTTTGGCATAGAAGGGAGCCACCAATTTATCATTTCTCTGAAGGTCAAATAAATCGTGGGCAGCTTTTGTAGTACTATCAGCAATGAAGTCCATGCTCCTCATAGCAAATTCGTCAATCTGGACATATTATAAAGATAGTGGGTTGTAGGACAAGAGTTAGAAAAAATATATTCCGTTGGAAGGAAGCAGAATAATACGCAGTACTTACAATTCTAGGAATCATTTTTGTTGCACCATTTCGCGTTCCAGTTGCATCAACCAAAAATGTTTGTATTCGAGCATGGAACAACGGAAAGACGCGCTCCAAGATCTGATCATTATTCACAACTGTGATCCATTTGTCACGCAAGATTTTGCTGTTGGCTTGATTCCCGAAAGATCGCATTTTAACTGTTACTACATCCTTGTAATGCTGGCGGATAAGATTTCCAAACCTTCGACAATTTCTAACGGTAGTTTTGCATCTTGGGCATGTTCTCGCTGAAATGCGAGCCCCTTGAGATGAATTGAGCCAATGCTCCATTCCTTCTCTTTCGATTGAATGCCCACAATCTTCCAAGTATATGAACCTACAATAATTTCAAGTCACATTAAAAGAAATGTAACTCATCAATTTTAATTGTATAATACGCAAAACTCGTGTAGAAGTACCTCGCATTTTCATCTTCTTCATTTCCGAGAAACACCTCGGTCAGTTCTTCTTTATCACACTCTCTACAGAGTGGAGGACAAGGTTCTCCACAGTATCCCACACAACTATGCCCACATTTGAGCTTCTTGGGACAAGGTTCATCGCAAGGTTCACGGTCACACAACTCACCACATAATTTTGTGCATCGAGCGTGAGGACAACTCCAAGTACATTTTTCCTACAATAGAAAACTAGTGCATTAAGTAACACTAAGGAAGTAAGTAGTACATTAAAATATGTCAGATAATCGATGTATCGTTTTTATTTTGAACCTTGCACTCAGAGCATGGGTCTCCACACTTTTCCTTACATGCGGAATGTTCGCATTTCATGAAACATGGTTTTTTACATGGAGGACAGACCGTCGAACAAGGTACGTCGCACCTAAAAAGGTTTTTTTAAATTCATAACGAATCCAACAACTTTCTTCTAACTATTTAACAAATGCACAATTCCATTACTTACACATGACCGCAGACAAGCTGTTTTCCACACTCTTCCTGACATTTAACATGGATTCTCCCCTGAAAGCACGAGGAACAACTGCCCTTACAAGCGTGTCCACATCCACCAGCACCTGGACTAAATTCATAACGACATGGTTTGCGGCAATGCAAAACAACTTGTTCTGGTGGCACTGCATAAAAAATTTCAACTAAGCATTAGAAAACGTCAACAACACACTACAGTCATTACATTAATTGCTGAACTTACAATCAGCATATTTGCAAGGAACCAATCCATCACGATGTGAACACACTGGAAGGTGTATCGGTAGAACGAGCTCCATACAGTCATCTCTCTTTGCAGTTTCGCTACATAGAACATCTTGACCATGCCCACATGGTGCCCTCTTCTTTACTTTGATCTACATTTTACATAAATCGCTACGCTGCAGTAATTCTTAACCGACCTTAACCACAAACATAGAATGATTAGCAAAATGTAGTACCTTGCAGGGTCCACAAGGCTGAAAACAGAGATTTTGGCATTTATGCCTACAATGTGGATCAGCTAGTATACGCTGACACTCTTCCAGACATTCATAATTGTTGACATTAACATGGCACTCCAACACTTTTTTGTGACCACAGGGCAAAATCCGCTCTATTTTATCCTTGCATGGTGGACATTGCTTGTAACAATGATGTTTCACCTTACATTTGTGACCTATATAAGTTTGAATATTCCATCATTAGCATAATGTTATCAATAACTGTAGTTCTTAATAGTTTTAAAATGATGACTAACCAAATTCACATTCCTTGCTACAATCTTTTTTGCATTCATATCCAACATGCCCAGGATTATCGTCAACATGGCAGAGCTTAACGCAAGCATGTCCACAAGGGAGACGCGTTGTACAATTGCCTTTACACACGACTGGATTATTACGATTGCAGCATTTCACATCAAGCTATAATAATGTCACAATTATTACCATATTCAGCATTATAGTATTCCAGTAAAGAATCCAAGCGTTATTTCTGGAAAATCAGTTCAGATTTACCTTATGACCGCATTTTTGGAAGATTTTAGGGACCATGGTCTGACACTTGATAACTTCTGGATGGATCCAACATTCCTCATGTTGGGTATGCTCACAAGGTAGAGTCTTCAGAGTTCTCTCCTTACATTTAACTAATGCTGGATCAGCGTGACATTCCAGTTCTTTCGAATGACCACAAGCGAGTTGCTTCACAACTTTCACTTTACATTTATACTCATGAATGCTGACGTGGCATGCTAACACTTCTTTGTGATTACAAAGCAGCGTTTTCTCAACTGGGTCAGTGCATACGATCCCGTCCACTGACTTATGACACGGCAACATTCTTTTATGCTGTCGTTCACAATGCAGGGTTTTTTCAACTCGAACCGTGCATGGAGGGCACTTTTCAAAGCACTTTCCCTTGCAAGGATGTGATTGGTTTTCGCAGATTTTGAGACAGGGCAAGCGACACTGATATGCCTTGTGCTGTCTGTCGACAACGTGACAGACTCGGGTACATTTATGTGTACAGGGAAGTATCGTATCGCATAACTGGTCACATCCTCCTTCGGGAACTTTGATGAAGTCTTGCCCGGTTTGAACTTTCGTTCGAGTACCGTGAATTTGACATTCCAACTCCAATGCTTCTCCATACTCGTCGTGTGCTTCCAATTTGTCCATTATAGTTCTCCATGTTTTACTTTTGTTGGTCATGGCACTCATATTCCCAACTACGTACAGCCCATGCCTGCATGCGTGAGAGACATCATTAATAAGCAATCCGATTTAAATTAAAATGGGGAGAGATATATAGAACACTTACTTGGCACGAGATAGTGAGACGCATATTCGATTGTCAATACTTAAAAACCCAATCTTCCCATCGGTGTTGCTCCTTACTAATGACAGTAAGATAATATCATTTTCCTCCCCTTGAAAGTTATCAACGCAAGTGATACGCACACCCTGGCAAGTTTTGGTATTTAAAATTTCTCTTTTCAACAGGAACATCTGACCAGTGTACATCGTCAGCACTGTAATCTGTTCGGGTTTATAGTCCTGAAGAACCAAGTACCGACACAGACCGGCAATGAACTTGGCTTCATGCGCGTTTGACTTACTGCATGAATCCGATTCCTAAAATAGTTTACAATTCGACATTTGAATGCTAGATCATAGCTTAGTAGTGAAGTCATTGCTTATGTAAAAGATGTTTTTCTTACTGCAGATTCTTTTTCGGTATGCGTAATGAAGTACACATTTTTGGTAATCCCTTTGACATCAGGGTATCGTTTGACAGAATCATGGTTGAGCAGCTCGTCGTAAATGGATCCAACTACCAGATCTGCAATATCAGGTCGCATTCTGT
Organism: Orchesella cincta; assembly: GCA_001718145.1. NCBI lineage: Eukaryota > Metazoa > Arthropoda > Collembola > Entomobryomorpha > Orchesellidae > Orchesella > Orchesella cincta. The sequence goes on along the minus strand of LJIJ01000263.1, from coordinate 9,685 downwards.
GTTGCATCTAGGTAAGAAATGAAAGCTTCTTCTTGCATGTCTCTCAATAAATACACAAATTCATATTAATAAAAATATATTATAATAGGCTCACTTTCAAGGAATAGCAGTGAAGCTTGTTGTTAATCATTCTTTCAAACAATGACAAGTCAAGGTTGTACTTGGTTGCTAAATCATATACAGTTGGACTAGGGCGTAGCTGCCGGTGATCACCTAAATTTTACAGGATAATGCTTTCATGAAACAAGTCGGATTACACGTTAAATTGAAGAAGGATAGGATAATATATCGATTTTCATATGTTTACCTATCAAAATTAGCTGCTCACATTTCTGGGTGATACAAGTTACAATGTGGGCTTCGAAAACTTCTGCAGCTTCTTCCACAATTACTATTTTTGATCCCATCATTCTCAACAAATTGTTGTACTTGCCTGCACCAGTTGTTGTGAGCCCCACCACCTTGCAGTCTTTCAGAATTATTCCATCCCCATATTGAATGATACTCCTGAGCTCTTTTTGGGCTTTACTAAGTTGTCTCTCGATGTCAGCTACATGCGAAGCTAGTGAGACTCGGGCCCGTTGAATAAGTTCAAAGTATAAAGCCCATCTTTCAGATTTATTTAAGCGGTTGTAATGAACAGCCCCAGTGCCACTTCGAATATCATTCAGAAGGTCAGATACATCAGGAAGATCAAGCAGTTGCTCCGTATACAGTCGGAATATTTCGAACATAACTTTACTTCTGTTTTCTAACTCTATTAGAGCTGCCATTTTCGAAGCTCTGAAGGCTGTTATATGTCTAACTTCCATGGTTTTGACAGCATCCTGCATTTCTTTGTGCATAATTTTAAGTGATTTCTCACAGCTGCGCCTGGAACAGTTTGGAAGATAGGAGAGATACCGGCCCAGGTTTGTTTTTTGAGAAGTTTCCGATTCAAGAAGGATATCATCCACAAGTCGGCTTTCCAACAGCTCATCTAAGTCATAGTCCTCCTCATCGTCATCATCTTGGTCATTATCTGGTTCAACAACGGCTGTGCGTTGAACAGGAGGAGCGGGTTGCTGCGAGCGGTTCGCTTTCTGATTTTTAGGAAAATGCCGGATACGGAACCATTCTTTGACTACCGCCTCAACTTGAGCCTCAGTCATGTGCTCTTTCGACAACTGTTGTTTGTCAATGCCGAACCATTTTAAGTCCTGAAAGCAGTTCCATAAGGCCTTAGGGTAGTTCACTTGAATCTGGTTCCAAGAACTCAACTTTTCAAAGTCAATTATGCCTTCGAGATGTAGGAGACCTGTTACTTCACTCATTCCATTCGCTCTTTCAGCTTCCAGTTCATTTACTGCATCCTTTGCAGCATGTTCCATTGCCCAGTAGCTTGATGGGAGTTTACGGCGACTACGACCTCGAACTTGACTTAAACTGAATTTGGACAACGCTTCAGATTTACAACGACCCCCAATTCGTATAATCTCAGCTGGAATTTCTTCACTGTTGTAGTAATTTAATATCCCTTCCAAAAACTGATCCAGGGCATGATTTGTGTAACAAACTACAGTGATTGGGCTCCCATCTCCTCCATCCCCATTCTCTCCTTTCCAAAGATGTGCATTACTCAACAAGACTTGTGCAACTTTCAGTCCCAAAAAGGTCTTTCCCGTCCCAGGAGGTCCTTGAATAATCGTGAATTCATTGGAAATGGCAGCCTTAAAAGCGTGAAATTGATTATCATCCAGTCCGAAATCTTCAGCTGAAGGCCACTGATCAGCCCTTAACGGAGCAATGTACCGTTCTTCGCCATCTTTTAGTCTCACCTTTAACTGTGATGTAGCATTCCTGAGATATTGTGGTGATTCTACAGTTTGACAAGCATCAACAATGAACTTTTTCATTGGAAAATTGTCCAGCTCGATAGTTTTCAACGTTTCCAGAGTATGTCTGTTAAAATGTTTACCAAGAGTAAAGTAATTATTTAACTAAATTGTCATAAATTTAAGAATATGAATGTCTACTTATGCACATACTGAAATAGATGAATATTTACCTATATGCTTCCAGGTACACTTCAGACTCAAACATTAAATATTCCTCGCCAACGTCGTAAGCTGGCGGAGTTCCTTCCCATGTCACCGTTAATATACCTTTCTGGAGCTCTGGTAAATTTCGGCTAAATACAACTGCAAAATATGCATCCTGGAAGCATTTTTCAACTGTAGTAAATACCAACAGCGACCCAGTCAGCAATCTTTTTGATTTGTCCCATTTAATTTTCTTATAGTGCCGCTCAGACAACTGTATTTTGTATACAATGCTATCTCGTTCTTTCGCAACTTGAACTATGTTGACATCAGTGTACAGTCTGACCTCGCCTAGGGGCATTTTCCCACTCTTGATGAACTTCTGCCGATCTTTGAGAAATGTCCTAATACCCTTTCGAAGTGGGCGAACAAAGTCTTCCCTCAAGAGACGAAACTGGACGTCTAAATAATGTCCGGCATCGTTATATGCTCCAGATTTCTTATTTGGACGAAGGAAGGTTTCTGAATTGAGTCGAAGTTCCTCAATGTTTGGAATGACATCGATATCCTTAATATCATCCGGTGGAGTTTCCTGGTCGAATTCAGCTAAATCTAGATCATTGAATCCATACTCTCTACGTCTTTTGGCCACTGTTTCCTTCACCTTATTTTTGTCGTCAAACTCTGTTTTTGTTAGTTTCAAATACAAAAAAAAGAATGAAATATTATCTTGCATTTACCGAAATCCGAAGACTCAATTTACAGAATTAAAATTGTAGCTTTAAGCACATAAATTATGAATTTCATACCTATCATTTGATCATGAAGAGTTTTGAATTTGTTCAGTAATCCCATTGATGGGTCAATTGATATTGAAGCTCCCATTGTTGAAGTTACCAAACTGAATAAACTGTCCACGGCTAAATGTGGCATGGTTTTAATTACAAATTCACAAAATTGATGAACATTGTTTATCACTTTCATTGGAGAGCAATCAATGTCTCTGAAAACCATAAATCAAATTATAATTTAATACTTAATGCGTACTTACATTCAACAATACACATACATTGCTTAAAATTGACATACGACTGAGCATTTCTATTTCTTCGGGATGACAAAGATGTTGGGTTTGAAACAGCGTTTGAAACAACCCTCAAAAAGTTTGTCGAAGTACAAGCTAAAGTGATAACATTTGCTTGTTGCTGTTTGAGAATCGGAACATCAGTACAAACTTTTTCGGCAACGACTTGTATTGTGAGAATGAGTATTTCACAATTTAAACCGTCAGACTCCAGAAACTTTACCCAGTCCTCCTTGTCTTTGTTGATGGATAGAACAACTTCGTTTGGATCAGTATCCAAAAACTTTAGCAATTTTCTGAATCCAAACACCGGTCCCTCAAATTTCCTACATTATCAAAAATATAAAACTATATAGTTGAACTAATATAAACTGCAAAATGTGAAAGCATTTTAAAACTTTATTTAAGCTAACCTTTCTTTCTTGTGAATCTTTTTGGGAATTGCAACACGTCTTTCATCTTCATCCTCACTATCTCCAGTATCTTGATGTGGTGTATTATTATTACGATACCCACCACCATTATCACCGTTTTGATAAACTCCTCTACCTCCTCCTCCTCGCCGATCATTATTGTACGGCCGCCTCCAATTTCCACCACCACGGTTTTGGTTGTCCCTTAAATCAACATCCATCAATCCCGGAAATTCGTTGTTATTCCCAATCCCAATATTATTACGACCCCCATTGTAGTTCCGTTGTCCTCCTCCTCGACCCCGATTATTCCCATGTGGCTGGCCACCTCGTCCACCTCGATTCGGTCTGCCTCCGCCACCCCCACCGGTATTCATTGTTTACTCTGAAAGACATTTATTGGTAGTTATCATCCGCATTACTGACAGTCAAATTTTTCCCTGTATTACACATAATCACACAATTTAATGCAAAAAGACTCGAATACAAATGCACACTTACCTTTTCAATCCCCCCCCCCCCCCAACGGGGATTTAATTTGTGACTTTAGCTCAAAATTCCTAGCTCAACTTTGAATAACTAAATTGACTTTTGAGACGTGGCGACCGTGGCGTCCTTGCGTGGTTCTAAAAACAAAATTCAACAGTATAGCAAAAGTTTCCCCCAACTGTACTGGTAATTATAAGATTCTATTCCAAAAAGCCTTGTGAAATTGACACCTACATAAACAAGCACCGCCAGCTATTCAAGTCAAGCAAGTTCTTATCAAAATGAACACTTGACACAAACAATATCACTGATTATTTGACACCAAAGAGACTAGAAAAAAATACATAAAATGCACTAGAAAAGTCTGTTGGACGTAAACAAACTGCAGCTGCGGTCCTAAGCTTTCTACTTACTCGCATGAGTCGCATGTCTTTGTGCTATATAGTCAACAACACTTTGTATCAACTGCTTTTTATGCATAATATATACCTTGCCTTGCCTGCTTGTGGCTCGCTGTAGGTAAAAACATTTCCAGGCAGGACAAAACGTTTCGTCCACTTGACTCCACAGCACGTAGCAGCAGAACACTAACTTCGAACAGCTTCAATTCAACCAACAAACTTCATTTGTAATGAATACACGTCAGTGGACACATTAAATTGTGACTTTCCTCAACTATTTTTAACTTTGTCACTACAATATTGTATTCCTATGAAAAGTTTTTTGACAAAAGCAAAACTTAATGCATAAGTCATTTCTATAATCTAATCTATCTCATCATGACATTCTCTATGCTCATGTAAATTGTATGGCTGGCTGGAGTCTATATCATGGACCAGCAAAAGGAATTTCAAGAACATAAATCATAAATATGAGCATGCATTTCAATCTGAGCTATTGATGTATATTTACATGTACCAGTATACTTTACTCTTACAATTACTTAATAATCATATTGCTCGTTATGATTCCAATACAATCACAGTAGGCAATAAAAAATTGAAACAAAGAAAAACAATCCACAGGTTTCATACCAGTTTAATTATTTACCCAAGTGTTAGAGTATAGCGGTATCAATAACTGAGTATCCTTTATGAAACATATCACTTAGAAATTAGGGTCAGACAAATATGTGTTATATTTTAAAGTCAAATTCGGACAGTAAGTTGAGGCAATTCCGCCGTTAAGATTTTGTATGATATAGCTGATCTGATTCGAGTTATGGATCCCTTGACAGTTACTAAACATCTGCCGTCGTCTCCGCTGTTCATGTCTCCTTGCCTCCTCTCCAGTGGATCTCCGGCCTGGGCGAGGGCGCCAGGCGCGCGCGCCCGATCGGTTGCGCGTCGACGCTGAACCCGGTCTGCGCTTGCCTGCCCGAGCCGCGCTGGCCGTTAGGCTCGCTACGGTTTGCCACGTCTTTGTGTTTCGCACGACGGCGTGGCTGACATGCGAGGTATCGCTGGCGCCAGTCGGGTTGCACGCCGGTCGCGCTGGCTGTCCAGTCGCCGCCACGGCCGGCACCCGCGCCTGTCCGCCACTCACGGCGTGTGCCCCGGACCCGCCGGCCTCAGGTCGACTATCGCCGTCCGCCGCGCCGTCGCGGCGCGGCCGATGAAGGCGGCCCAACGGGGTCGCGCCGGCGCCGACTGTCTGTGTCTCGTCCCCGTCGCCGACCCGCGACCCAGAGCAGTCCCATCCTCGGATTGCCCTCGCCCCGGCGGGCCCGCGCCCTTCCCGGTTCAAACAAACAACAACAGAAGAAAGAAGATTTATAGGGTAGGTTCAACGGGAATCCACTAAACATCGGCTCCAAAAAGGTATATCATACAAAATCTCTAAAGCGCCAATGTTGGATTCAACCCTTACGGGTCCACGGAATCTTACTTTAGTGAAGAATAGACACATTTTGTCTCCCTAAGCTTTCTCATGGGGTATTATTCATAAATGATATCCAGTTATATTGGATCCGGGTTATCTATAGCACCTCTGGGGTAAGGATTAATTAAACCGGGGGTAATAAACCTGGGTGGATTTGGTTTTTGCTTTGATTATCAACTTAATGTTTTAGATTGGGGACCTACTGTGGATTGGATTAAGAGATCATAACACAATATAATTATTAAGTAATGGTGGTAAGATAAAAGTAACTGGTATCACTGTACCCATCATACACACGGTCAAAACTCGGAGGATCCAAACTTCATGCGCATAATTTATTGATTTATGTTCTTGGGAAATTCCTTTTGCTGGTCCTGGAATATAACTCCAGACCGCCATAACAATTTTACTGACATAGAGAATGGCTCATATGAGATAGAATTAGATTATAGAAATGACTCAGCATTAAGTTTTGCTTTTGGTCAAAAACTTTTCATAGAACACCATGACATGTCACGTGACAATTTTAAAAATCAGTATGAGGAACGACGTCACATTCTAAATGGATGCGTCCATTCTGGATCTGTATATCATTACATAATGTAATTTGTGCGTGAATGGAAGGCTGTTCGGAAATTATGTTCGCTGCTACGTGCTTCGCGCTGGAGGTCTAACGCCGTGGACCCGAAACCGTTTTGTCCTGCTAGACAATGTTTTTAATCCCTACAGCGAAGCCGACAAGCAGCTAAGCAAGGTATATCTTATGCATAAAAAGCAGTTGATAACAAATGTTGTTGACTATATAGGCACAAGACATGCGCTCATGCCGAAGTAAATAAAACTAGGCACCCGCAGCTGCAGTTTGTACCCAACAGACCTTTTCTAGTGCATCTCCTTTGATAGTTTTTTTCTATCTCTTATGTGTCAAATAATCGAGTGAGTGTCTGTTTTTTCAAGTAGCTTCATCGTGATAAGAACGTGCGTGACCTTGACAATAGCTGCGGCTTCTGTTTCTAAATGTAGTGATCATTCACCAGCTTTCTTCGAGAATGAATCTATAAATACAGTACAGTTGGGAACACCTTTTTGCTATAACTGTGAACTTTGTTTTTAGAACCACCGCAAAGACCGCACATCCTCGCCACCTCTCAAAATCTCATTTATAGTTCAAAGTTAGAGCTAGAATTTAAGCTAAAGTCACAATTTAAATCCCCGTTGGGGGGGGATTGAAGCGGTAAGTGTGCATTTGGCTATTCGATCTTTTGCATACAAATTGTGTGATCTATGCTGATAATAC